>JABUQX010029053.1:0-2500 GCA_015478945.1 Trachelipus rathkii
AGTGGATATTTTTGGGTATTCAAAATTTGTACTCAATGCCTGTGCATATATTTGTATATATATATAATTATATATATATATATATGTGAATATATAGTATATATATATTATATAACATGATTTCTATTATAATATATTATATATATATATATATATTATTATATAGATATATATAATTATATATTATATATATTATTATTATATATATATTATATTATTCATATTATATGTATATATTATGTAAAATGTCCTATATGTTTTAACATCCGACAGCTATTGTTATTATATATATTATATAATATATAGTGTATATAATATATATATTATATTTATATATATATATATAATATATTTATAATATTTATATATGTATATATATAGGTATATATATATTGTTAGTATATGATACTAACAACAAATTTAATGGTCAACGACAGGATCCAAAAGTTTTAACAGCTAATAGTTAAAAATCACAGGATATACTCAAAAAAATAATAATGAAGAATAAAAAAACAACCGTGGCGGTTCTTTAGGAAAAATTACAGCCTCTTCAAAGTTGTTAAACTCTCATAAGACTCCATGCAGGTTAGGTCTCATTTCAGGCCTCTATTTAAGGTTTGATTTTGTTAAGTACACCGAGAAAATATATGTATATACAATTCTTATCAAAAACTGAACTATGAGTATGGCCCTAAAACTAGCAGATTGCTCACCAATTTTTTTATAAGAAAGCCTGTGGGAGAATTTTTAACTTTGAGAGGCTGTACTTTCTTTCTAAAGACTTAAATCAGTTTTTTGTGTATGCTTATTATTATTATTTTTTTAGAGTAAATCCTGTGATTTTTAATTCCTTTTTTTCTTTTTTTAAGAAAATCCTATGGGAGTTTTACCAAACTTTGAGAGGTTATAATTTTTTCCTAAAGAGACTACCGTTGTTTTTTTTTTTTATTCTTCATTATGATGATTTTAGAGTATACTCCTGTGATTTTTATAAAATCGGGGTGAAGCCCTCTGCGCTAGTTAATATGTAATCGAATGTACTTTGTTTAGATCATACGTAGTGCATTTTGGCAGTTACGGGCCGAGTGAAGACTGAAAATAGAATTTTCATTATAGTTTATAAAATCCTAAAACAAAAACAATAATAATAAATTATAAAAAAATAATAATTTAATTTTAATTATATATATATTTATATATATTATATATATATATATATATATATATATAGTATATTATTATATAATATAATATTTATATATTATATATATATATATTATATAATCTATGTATA
This sequence comes from Trachelipus rathkii, assembly GCA_015478945.1. Classification (NCBI taxonomy): domain Eukaryota; kingdom Metazoa; phylum Arthropoda; class Malacostraca; order Isopoda; family Trachelipodidae; genus Trachelipus; species Trachelipus rathkii. Next base: position 1,295 of record JABUQX010029053.1, read on the forward strand.
TATATTATATTATATATATATATGAATTTTCTAAGTTAATAAACACAAACATAAAAAAAATTATTAAAATTGGCTATTACTTACGCATATTATATTACGCCATATTTAGGTTAGGTCACTATTACGTTGTGATAGGTTAGGTTAGGTTACCTCACGTTGTGATAGGTTAGGTTAGGTTAGGTTGTTACATTAGGATAGGTTATTTTAGCTAAATTATCTAAAAAAATTAAATTTAACTGACATTTACACAAATAATAATTAATATTGCATGAAAATGTACATCTACTTTAAATTCTAAACATAAATTGTTCACATTTTATTCATTTTTTCAACAAAATACTTTTAGGTTTCTGCCATTATACTCAAAAAACAAATATCGTACTTCATTTTTTTTTTACTTTTTTTTCAATAACAATTTGGATAACTTTTCAATAAATGCCTATTTACTTCATTATATAAAAGTTTTATTTTATTTTTAAGACGTATTTATATTTCTTTTTCTGCTTAATTCTAAATTATGTTTTAATTTTAAGCGAATATACTGTCGTTTCAAAAAAATAATTTGTATTCGTTAAAAATACCCTAAAACACAATTTCTTTTCATATCTCACATTATCGTTACATCTTTTTGTCGTTTTTTTAAAAATATATTTTTAATATTTCAAACTTATGAATCCTGTTCGTTACCACTTAAATTATTTGTTTGTATCTTCTACTATCAATATATTAAAAAAAATAATAAAAAAAACTAAATTAACGGATGCTTAAAACATAAAGCTCTCTCTCTCTCTCTCCTCTTCTCTCTCTCTCTCTCTCCTTCTCTCTCTCTCTCTCTATAATATATAAATATTATATATATATATATATTATATATATATTATATATACGTATATATATAATATATATATTATATATTGAGAGCTAGTAATATATATATATATATATATTGTATATAATATATATGTATAGTATATATATGAGAGAAGAGAGAGAGAGAGAGAGAGAGAAGAGAGGAGAGAGAGAGAGAGAGAGAGAGAGAGAGAGAGAGAGAGAGAGAGAGAGAGAGAGAGAGAGAGGAATTAGCGAGTCTAGTTTAGAACGTGAATTACATAACTCTCGGCGGGGAGGATCAAAGGGGGTAAATAACCCCCTTCCCCCATTCCCACAGATTTTTTACTAGTGGTTCCCACAAAATATGAAAGACAC
>JABUQX010029053.1:10000-15000 GCA_015478945.1 Trachelipus rathkii
TTCAAGTCACATCTAGACAAATCAGATTTTGCCCACTTCTAAAATACAATCTCCGTCACCTCTCTCCTCTTCTCCTAAACATTTATTCCACGACTTGAAACTAATATATCATTTTCAAGGTCTCCCAGTTGTTGAAGTGTGAATCGTAGAAACGCCGTCTGGGTACGCGCGATCGAGGCGGACCTTCTCTGAGCCATGATTAGCATTTCTGCAAAAAATATGATAATAACTCATGTGGCTGGCAGCCAACCCCAGCAACTTGACCACCATCACTTAGTTTGGCTTCTACGACACTCGCAAAGACATAATCAATTTCTTGGCAAATTTTTTCATTACATTCAACCAGGCTACTTCTATAGGATTTAAGAGGATAGGGTATGAATCTAAGTTAAGAGATGGAGTTTCGTCTAAGCAAGGGTTGTGGATATAAGTATGAGTGTTAATAGTGAGTACTGTGGTATTAAATAGATAGGCTGTCTCTAAGATGTTGTCGTGTGAGGAGGATGAGTTAGTGCGATATACGAACGCAGAACAGAAAAGGCGAACCATTAGGTACTGGAATGTCATACAAACCTACACCATAATCAAAATTGAGATATATTATAATATATATATTATATATATATATATTATAATTAATATATATAGTATATAATATTATATATATTATATATAATATATTATAATATATTTATATATATATATTAATATAATAATATATATATATAATATTAAATATATATATTATATATATATATTATATATATATATATATTATATAATAAATTATATATATATTATTTAGTTTTATTATATATAATCCAAAATTCTTAATATTTATTTTCAATTAATCAGCATAAAATAATCAGCTATTAATATTAAGAGTATAGATGATGATGACATTAGAAAAAAAAATATGCCAATTTTTAGCTGATGACGAATGACGATTAATCAGTTATCCCATCAATATATAATTATATATAATATATAATTAATAATAAAATATAATATACTATATATACTCTACTATATATAATATTGGATGCCCTACCTCCTAATAAGAAAATATATATTATATTATTCGGGATGTCTGCCAACCGAATATTCCAAGGTAAACGTATTCGCCGTATTCGGACCTATATTCTGGACAATAACATAATGCGTAATAATATATTCTGTATCGGTCTTAGATTGTGCCGCCGAACTATTCGGGATGGTCCTTTTTAGACTGTCCCAGTCCAACAATAAAACATTATAATAGGTAAGTTCAATGAACCTCTTGAAATGTTAAGCCACATAATAATAATAAATAAGAATAATATTAAGAAGCCGCATGGTTAGCTGCTCATTCCACCCTATTTAATCCAAATACATCATTATTGTTTATACTACTACTCTTGTTGCCTGAATAAATATGAGTTGGTTATTAAACAATAAATATAATTACTGTCAACTATTAAGAAGAGAAGAGATTCATATTACTATTACAATTAATAATAAATATAGAAACCCAGTTAACCAAAATTTCAAAAATACCTAATAGATTTGCGTTCTTTATTTTCAAATATCAAAACAAAAAACTTTGACATGTTAGGAAATGTAGACTAGAAAGATGTTTGACTTCTGTCAAATATTCTAAAAAATAGAATTATTTAGTGATACGGGATAAATAGATATGCGACTACAAACATGGTAGCTGGTATTAAGGGAGTAGAATGAACTTGCTATTCAAATTTCATGTTTTAATTATTCATTACACTGTGCAAACTATTGCATTCACTGAATTCAAATATACTATATGTATCAGAAAGTCTGTTAAGATTTATTTTAATCTTACCTTCGCACACTTGTATCTTACTCATTTAATTTCATCCATCTAGCAACGCAGCTGCAAAGATTAAGATTACTTTTTATCAGATGCAAGCTGAATGTCAAAACAGCATTTAAATTAATTCAAGACGTTTCTACACGCGGGAACTGAGTTTAAAATGAAAACTAATATAAAGATAAGCACAAAAGATATTTTTTTGAACATAAAAAATTTTAATCCAATATCCATATACGATGCTGAATGCAATCAGAAAAAATGTGAATTTAGTGAAACTGAATTTTCTATAAATTGGCAAAATTATTTCATTTACTTGAGCCATTTAATGACACTATCACTAAAACAAGCATTAAACGTGAAAGTAACAGTCGCCCAATAAGGGGATCCCTTCCATTTTTAGCAATAAATCTATTTTTTAAATTAAGGCAATTAAAAGCCAAAAGCTTCAGTGGAATAATTACACTCATTGAAGAAGAGCTTAAGAAAATCAGTAGAAAAAAAGACTTTCTAAGTTTCATTGATAATAAATCTTTGTGTTATTGTAGCTACTTTCTTTATATAGATCTGCGATTCAAAGCTAATTATTTAACTCTCAGTTCCAGTTACTAAATATTTAAAATCAGTAAAAAATATGGTGGTTTGAGGCATGGAAAGTAAATAATTGCTATGAAAATTTAGCATCTCTGACAATCTTCTGCTGATCGTAAAATGATTTACGTAGTGAGGAAAGTGAAGCTGAAGGTTCCCATTTATCACTTTTCTTTATTGGATTGTTTTAAAGAAAATTTATGTTGAGCATCAAAATCGTCATATACAGAAAAGAAAGTGAGATAGATGAAAAAAAGAATAAATCCCATTCTTCTGACGATGTGATTATTGTACATTTAAAATAGTAAAAGGTACAGTATTGGGGTATAATCATCAAGAAATATTAAATAGTAATATATAAAGTTGCCCTACTTTTGACTCAGTGAAGTACTATAATTGAAATTTATAATCCCGTCATTGGTTAGAAATATAATCACTTGAAGGAAATTTAGTTTTATATAAATTTTGAAAAAATAAATAAACTTTAATAAAATACCTTTTCAGTTCACATTGGACTACATCTAATCGAAAGTTGGAAAGTTAAATATTTAGAACAGGAGATAATAATATTTATGATAAGTCCCACAAGAAATAGGTTATGCCCTGAATAAATGTGAGAAAACTGCTATTATAGTTAATACTATTCTATAATTTAACCTTTAAAAAGCTTATGACTAAAAATTTGAGTTTAGTTTAATAAATGTTAAAATAATTACTTTTTCAAATTTTCATTAATTATTTTTTAATATGTGAATGCGTTTGCTACTGGTAAGATAAAATAGTTAAATTTAACTTTTGTTTTATTACTTTGTTATATAAACACTGTGTAAAACATTGAAATTTCTTATGTGGACGGTAGCTAATCAATCAAAAATATTATTGATGTGCCTGTCAGTGTCCCAAAAAATGTTACATACGGTTTTTCCATATCACATCGCATTTGTGAGATATTGTTTTGTCAACATATTGATAAATTTTATGATTTTTACCTTTTCAAGAGGGTCTGTCCTCTATCACAAATTATTTGTGTATAATATATTTATATACCCTTTAAGGCTCCACTTAGTTATAGTTTTAAATTTGTTTCCCAAAAATTTAATACTTTAATCCAATAATGGAAACCCAATATATTGATAAATACTATAGTACAACCACCTAAAAGATAATGTAAATTTAACATAGATATGTTAGAGACGCAAAAAAAAATACCTATATATAATATGGAGAGCTGTATGGGTATTATATGGTAGTATATGATATAATATATATATTATATTAATTATATAACGAGATTGAAGTGTTAAACTTGTTGCAAACGAAAATTTGTCCTAGAAGGAACAGAATATTAAAGCATGAATTAGGAAGATGAAATAACTTAAGTGTTTTAGTAAACTATTTATTTAAAGTCGACGTTTTTCTTGTGAGTGTTTATGAGTAAAATATTACTATAAAACGTTACAACCTAATTAATACAGACTGCAAATAAATAAAAATATTATAAATTTATTAACACAAAATAATATAAATATAATGAACTAATAATAAAAAACTAAATATACAAATAAATGGAAACAAAATGTAAAATAATTTAAATTAAATGAAATAAAATACGCAACGAAAAAAAGTAACCTAATAATAGGTGTTGCGATTTACAGAGAAAGAGCGAAAATACAAACTAAAAAGTTAAGAAATTTGTTACAGTGTAGAGATGAGAGAGAAAAATAAAAGAAAAAAATTAACCATATAAATTGGAAAAAATATATATAAAATTAATAGAGTGAATGAGGGGGATGGACGAACAAATCCATTTAATAAATGTGCCAAAAACTAAGTTTCATCTTCCTATTCATCTTTATATATATTATTAATAAAAAAAAATTACTATATTATAATAATAGGTATTTATATTATATATATTAGATTATATATTATATTAATTATATTTGATTATATATCCAGTGAGTAAGATTACTACCTTATATATAGTTAATAGTTATTATATATATATATATATATAATAGATTAATATATATATATAATATAATATTGAATAAATGAAGGGAGAGAAACAATCGCAATGATATTGATAAACATGTCTTTGATAATAGATATATGTTAAACATATATAATACAACTATGAATAAAAGAAATAAGTTATAATATGGTTTGACAACATATATGAACCTGATGGAATAGAAGGAGATGTTCTAGTTAATGTTAAAAACCATTCTAGCGAAAAACGAGTAAGTAATAACTTTCTCTTCATAAGACGATCTACTGATGCATAGCGTCTGGAATATCCCTCATCAAGCTCCAGAAATAGTCGGCCGAAATTCTATGATATCCCACTTTTCCTGGTAACGTCCTTCCATGAAGTTAACTTCAGATCTTAATGGAAGCATTCACCCTGCTCATCACTAACATTCCCTAGGTTATCCGGAAATTTTCTAGGTGAGAATGTAAGTAGTGCAAACTTATAGCTTCATTCGTACATCCATGAGAAATGAAACTGTTAGCAAAATTCTCTTCCGTAACAATGTCGGTGAAAGTCTCGGCTTTTCCTGTCTCTCCCAGAATTAATTCT
>JABUQX010029053.1:25000-40000 GCA_015478945.1 Trachelipus rathkii
CTAAGATATTCCTGTTCTTAAACAACTGCGTATTTCTTAAGCTTTTTATGGTCTTTACTTTGTTTTATCCTAATATTTAGTAATCAGCTAGGTCTTTTTTTTAGATGGAGTCATTTCGTGGTTTTGTTAAATTAAGCAGTAAATAATAAATAGATATAACAAATATAATTTATTATTTATATATAATATAGATTTATTCAATACTATTTTGAATTATACATATGAATCTAATTTGGAACATATATATTTAATGAATTTTAAAAGTAATTATCTCATTAATGATATTTTAATTTAGTTATAATGCAATAATATTCATCTAATTTCTAAATACAGGTTGGATTATTATCTAATTAATTCCTTATCACAACGCTGCCATCTTGTTTTTTAACATAAATTTTTCGTAATTTGGGGTGATTCCTTTTTCGTTTAATGTTGTTGTAAACTGTCTACATTTATCACTTACATGTAATTAATAGGATTTATTCCTTAGTTTTCATATTGGTAAGTGCTTATATTTTTCTTTATCGAATTTTTTTACTCTAAGTGTTATGTAACATATAGATTATAGTGATATAATTGCTGGCAAACATTATTCGTAAATTCAATTTCTTACAATTTTTCGTATATGATCGCTAAAGTCATAAAACAGAAACGCGAAGTTTCTTTTTATAATATATTATATTTTATATATATATAATAATATATATATTTATTAAATTATAATATATATTTAGTGTTATTAGTTGTATTTTTTTATTAAGAACTAGTGAAAACTATTATAATAATATTAATGATCATAATAATAATATATGTTTTATATTACTATATATAATATTTTGAGTAAGTTATTTATATATATATATTATATATATATATATATATAGCTATATATATATATGACAAAGTTACTTAACGCCCCACACACGGAACGGGAGCTTGGATCAAAAAAATTTTCACAGGGTGACTCTATGATACATAAAATAGATGTTCTAAGGTCGAAATGATTTTTTTTTTTTTTTTTTACCTAGTTAACAAATAGCGGGTAGAAACCTTCATGCTGTGATGTGTAAGTCGTATGTTTTAAAGGAATTGTATGAAAAAAAATTTAATATCATTTTCGACCTAAAACATCTATTTTACCTCTATCATCACGAAGAAGGACTTACCTATGAAATTTTTTTTGATCCGACCCGCTCACAATTCCAATTTCAGATGAAGACGTTACCGGCAAACTTTTTACAACCAGTAGATCTTAAAATTATTTATAATTATCATGTCTAATATAATGAACTATAATAAGAGTTAATTAACACATTATCTGATATAACTCATTAAGTTTTTCTGCAATTATTGCAACCTTCCTATATTTTATTCTTAATTGTATTTTATTTTTTGACACATTTTTTGGAATTTTACGTAACTCCTATAAATAATAAATAAGCAACATTTTCCATACTACTAATTTAGATAATATAAAAATAACTAACAATATTATAATTACCTCTTGTGTCTGATCCTGGTGCTTCTACGGTTCTATTTGCACTTCTTACTAAGAGAGACACCATGAAACTTTTAAGAAGTGACTACTCTTGAAAAAACAGTCCCTCTTAACATCTTCATCCAGAGTAAATTGAACCCCCCCCCCTTAATTCACCTCTAAGAGGAATAGGATAAAAGTGTCCTCGAAGAGCAATTGAAATATACAAATGTTGAAACTTGATAACTCTCACACCTACACTATCCGATACTACCACCTGCTTCTCCCTCTCTTTGGTTCTCCTTTGCCGAAAACAGAAAGACAATCTTCATTTCAAAACTACTCTCTCTCTCTTTCAATCTATTAATATATCGATATATCTATACTCTCTTTTTACTCATCAAAGCAAAAATAAAAACCATATACTTTCTTCTTCTCTCCTTTACACTCACTATCCATCAGTCCATTATCAATTACTACAATATCATCATCTCTTCTCTTCTCTTCATTCTTCTTTCTTCTCTCTATCCCCTTACAGATCCCTAGTTTTATAATTCCTTTTACGTGCTATTCGTAATCATTTAATAATGTATTCTTTCTGTTACCTTATCACCAAATTCACCTTTATCTTTTTCTATATAACTATTTAATGTTTTCTCTCTCGAGATAATTTCCTTATTATTTTTAGCTTCTTTGTTATTTCTGAGCTCGTATGTATTTTGTAATCAATCTAATACAATAAATTTATCTATCTTCAATCAGGATCATTTTCCTTTCTTCCGTCTTAATTCACCTCCTAATTCATCCTCACAATCGCTGCTTTATTTCACACGCTCCACCCATTCTCTCTCTTGCTCTTTAAGACTAAATTCCCAACCTCCTAATTTCATTGCTTTTCATTCAGTCTCTAAGTCACCACTAATCTATTACGTATACTATTGTGTCTATGCCGTTTATAACTCTGTCGATATTCTTACATATCTGTGCTCACATCCTCATCTCGTATGTATATCTTTCTTTGTGATATCTATCGTGATGATCATAACTGAGAAATATCTATCATTCTATCATCTAACTATCTATCTATCTAATTATCAATAATCACTCCTGTCTGTCTCGGTATCTAAGTCTCTCTCTCCTCTTGTGCTTTATAAGATTACTTTATCATTCTTTTCGACTATTATCAATATAATTAGCATACTAGTTATATATCGCTGAACAACATGTCGTCTTGTTGTACTGTATATCTCGTATCTCGATAACTTAAGTAAAGTATACTCCTACTTATAAATTGCTTCAGTGAGGGCTAATTGTTAGTGAGGAAGCTTGAACTTTGTCATTCCACAACTAATCAAATCTCCTGACTAAGGTCGTTATTTCACTAGTGGTGAGCTTTGGTGCTTTAGTGACCTTAAGAAATCTCTATATGTATATGAGATCAGAAGCTATCTAATCACGAGAAGAGTATAGATAGAGAAAGATGAGAGATGAAGAATGAAAGTGCTGATTGGAATTAGTAGGTTAGGTATGTGTCACTTCTGGACTAGCATAGCCAGAGAGACAAGGGGAGATCCGTTGGAAGTAAGTGATGAGAATGAATTTGGCAAGGAATTGGGTGGATCCTAGGTGAGTCTTTAAGCTTGTGTAGTTTTTTCTTTCTGGACTCATAAGCTAGTAAGTATGTCAGATATGAACATTTTTAGTTTGTTTGTCTTAGATAAAATAAAGGTTTAATTTTGTTTATACAAAGTTTGTTTGGTAACAAATCTACCATGTATGGTTCTTAGACCGTGAAGAAGTCATCTGAGACTGATAAATCAACAAAACCTTTTTTTGTACTTTATTTTTCAATTAATGCCCACAAAAACTCCTTATTCAGATGTAATCCATCTTCCATTAATGTCTACTTAGTAGAGGATCCTTTTTAAAGTTGTAAAAGGTCTATTTTTTAACGATAAATAATAAAGAAATTATAAATATGTTCGATGAGGAGTAGTTTGAAGCATTATGCAGCAGGTTAATCTTTAACTTTTTTATATTGAATAGAAATCTAATAAAAAACCATAACGCAGGATTCCCATAGCAATAATACTTATTTTATTACAAAAACTTCCTAGAAATGAATTACTGAAAACTTTAACTGTGTTAATTGGGATGAGCTATATTTCAATAACTGTGAATAGAAGCTAAATTTTTTTAATAGATCAATATTGATCCTCATTTCCTTGAATAGAATGAATTTAAACAACTCAGGATCATCAAAGACATAGTCCCTAAAAGATTCTCCCCAAGCTTGGATTTACCCGCTTCCTATTAAAGGTTACCATATCTTGGATTGGGGGCACTATAAGATAAACCCTAGCCCGTGGGTTAGATTCTTTTACTATGTCCACAATCTTTGTCATTTCCGCAGGAATTTCATCGATAGTCGCTAGTAAAATTATGCACAGGTTTGAATACCTTTACTGTTTTCTGTTGTTCATTAACTAGTTCAGTGGGTTGCCAAGCCATTGTGGTCAGAGCCCACACTACTACATAATCAATATCAGAGTGTAAGGCATTATAAATGTGATGTTTTATTGACTATCGTCAAATGCACTATAATTGAAGAACAGATAACTCTACTCTGAATTTGTAAAAATCATGACACGGTTAAAACAATGCTGCATAGAACGATTGCGCCTTCAGGGATGTTTTTTCATTGTGCTAAAATAAATATATGGCGTGGTCCTATTCGCATAGCTTCGCAAGGACTGCAAGAAGAAGAGTACAAATTTTGGACATCTATTGTTAACTGTATAATATGCCTACCTTTGTGAGGATCTAATATGGATACTATGGTTCCAATTTGTCTTTAATTAAGAATGAATACCTACGGAATGTAATAATAAGCCGTAAACAATATTGGACATACACCATTATGTACGTAATTTGTTATACGATAAAATCCTGTGTTTTATACTGAAAAAAGTATGAAATACTTACTTAAAAATCTAAATCACTATAATCGTCCCAACTTAGCTTTGATAATTATAAAAACAAAAGAAAGAGTTAGCAATAAGAACACCCATCAAGACATTTTAATGTGATTTTTGTGTATTAATAAATATAGCAGAAAATATCTTTAAAATTGATTTGATTAAGTGGTGGTAAGGGGTAATTAATTCATTAATTTGATGCAACTTTTAATAAGGAAACCAACTACTACAAATATATGGTCACAAAAATTACTTTTAAAGAACAAAATTGATATTGTTTTAAAGATATGTAATGAAATGGAAAGGTAATATATAATAAGATATACAGAGTCGAAACTTTAATAAGAGATTGAAATAATGATATTTTAGTTTTATAAGATTAATAGATAATAATAGAGAGAGAGTTATTCAGGGTAGAAATTTTTTTAAATTAATGATTGTGAGAAACAAAGAGAAAAAAGCGCAAGATGTCAAGAAATAATACAGAGGACATAATGTACCGATCGAAAATTGTGTGACTGGAAAAAGGAGCTAAGCACTAAAGTTGAAAAATAAGTAAATGAACTTTTTGATTCAATTTTAAGAGAACAGATGCATGCCTTTTGCAGTTTCTATGGTTTGGAGAATATTAAGATAATAAGTCATATTGCGCGTGTGAGAAGAATAGTCAGAAAACATAAAAAATGAAGTGAACATAAGAAGGAAAGCGATTTAAAGTATGAGAGACAGAAAGTAAAAACCAATGAGGCAGAGAAGTGTATAAAGAAGAGTGTAAGCAAAAATTGACATAATGGAAACTCATTTTATAGAGTTTGTTAAAGAAAGAAGTTATATAGTTGAAGAGATACAAAGAATAAACTAGAATTGAGAGAGAAATATGAACTACGAAATAAATAGTATAAATTAAGTAATGACGTATTCACTATTTACTAGATATAGAGGTAGATAAATTAGATAAGATAGTAATCTATGAATTATAGTGTGATAATATAGGAATAAAATTATAAGTAATAAGATCAAGATAACCTTACACTACAAAGTTGCATTCCTATAAGAAAACAAAATACGAACATTTCAACTTACAGTAGCGCAGATAGAAAGTTGAATGCATTCAATGAAGATTAAGGTATGTAATTATATTATGGTGATAAGTATAAGATGACACTAGAGAGCAAGAGGTGACTTAGAAATAGCTTTAAGTGAAAAAGCAAGTTAATAAGCCTTACTAGAAGAGAGAACTTTGTCGAAGATAAGTGATCCGGAAATGATAATAATCTGAGTCTATTTTGCATTTGTCTCCCCTGCAACCGATATTTGTGAGGATGCTTCATTAATTCCTCTATTATGGAAACACGAAGCTCAAGGTGATGATCAGTGGTAGCATATAGAAAAATAGAAAAACACTTATAAAGAGAGTTGCCCCCTCCTGGAACTTCGAGAGGAAAGAATCCATCGGGGATAAAATCTATCGACAGGTTTTCCAATGGAGAATCAGGATCCTCCTGGACCGGGGAACAAGAAAGAGCGTCAGCAACCATATTTTTATTTCCGGAGATATTTCCAATGGAGAATCAGGATCCTCCTGGACCGGGGAACAAGAAAGAGCGTCAGCAACCATATTTTTATTTCCGGAGATATGATGAATCTCGAAATCATATTCATTTAACTCCTCCATGGTTCTAGCCAGCCTACTATCAATTAAACTCATGTTTTGTAGGTAAATTAAAGGCATGTGATCTGTGTAAATCACAAATTTGATACCACGGAGGAAAGGCCTGAGTGATTTCACTGCCCAGCGCAAGGCAGTTAACTCTTTATTGATTACTCCATAATTCTTTTGAGCACCATTATAATTATGTCTATGGATATGAAAGCCAATTAAGGGTTTAACGCCAAGCCTAAGGCTTGTATTTGAGACATAAATAACATAGCCTCCAGCATACATCTAGATAAGATGTACTAATTTTCTAATAATGTTTGAGAGTCTTTTCAATTTGGGATATAACATTAACAGCGTATACTATTATAATACTAAGGAAATCTCTTAATAAGGAGGTATTTTAACTTCAAAGCTGCTTTTATAAATTTACTCTCAAAAGTTGGTATTTTTGAGTCATTCAGGAGTTCACTTAATGTAATATTGTTATATGCCTTACCCATTGATACAGGACAAGGGTATATAAATATCTTATACTATTATCTGCGAAACAATTTGAATATTATATTGGCGGTCGCCTATAGAAATTAATCATCCCCAAAAATTGACGAAGATGTTTAACTGTGGTTTTCAAATTATGGAATAATACATCCCTTTCACGTTTTTATTTCTGAACGAAAGGCAATAAAATAAGATTCAAACCTTTATTTTTTTATGGAGGTGATTAAATGATGGCCCTTCAAGAATTCCACTTCTGTATTACTAAGATTAGTTCATTTTACTTGTGGTTTTATATATTATAATACCCATTTTCCCTCTAATAGATGACGCTAAAGGGACTTGATTAACCAATAATAAATAAGTGTGCTAAATGATTCATTTAACAACATAAACGGTTCTTTACTTAATAAATAATTATGATATTCATCTTAGATAATATAATTATACCATCACCTATGGACCTAAAGGTAATTTCCGTTGATTAAAGCGTGATATAATAATAAGTGACATCATGTCCACACCTTAACGTTAAATAATGTTGCTGGTACCTACATAATATTTGACCCTAAAAGGTACATTCTGAGATATTCAATTAATTGAGTCGAAATAAACGCATGAAAAAGTAACATGTTTCTCTATAAATATCTATATCAATCTTCCTAATTAGATCTTACTTGATATAAATTTTAACCTCGAACCAAGTCTAATGGTTGTATGAGAAAAATATTTATTATTTCTGTAGCTAAACATGTAAATCATGTTACGAATCAAATTTAGTAATCTCATAAAAAATCGACGTTACAGTCATTATATGTGACAATATGGTTTCCTAAGATTTAAATCAATATTAACATAGACGCAGATCTCCTTATCTGGTTTCCTGACTATGGAAACTGACAGTAAAGAGCTCAGATAATAAGGAGATTTTAATTAACTTTAAGTGAGCGAATAATCTCTTTAGTATAATATGTAACAAATACTCTTTCGTACTATTGTTGTTCGATTTCTATGATGCCAAAGGCCCTTGAATTATCTGAAATAATCTTGAACTGGAAGATTCTTACTGGCCGTTGGCTTTTCCCCTCCTCAATGCTAAGTGATGTTATATTATTATTAAAAGTTACCTAACTTACCGCACATCGTGTATAGTCACCAATAATCATACTCAATTACTATGTCTTGAATGTGTATCACAATATATAACTATCAATTTAAGATTTCTTCGTTTATCTTGTTGAATTGTAATAACTATGGTATTCGTAAAAAAAACAAAAATTCTTCTTTTAATTTTTAGTGAGGGTGTCTCAATAAACAATGCTCACTTAGTTATGAGTTCATCATCGGCTTTTACATAAGGGTTGGACAATACCAACAATTAGCCCTAAATATGTCAAATTTATTTCTCCTCAGTTAATAGATAAGGTATAATTAGATATTTCACTCTAATACTGTGAATAGATTTATCCTAAGTAATTGTGTAATATTTTATTTGGTATAAATTTGAATCTATTAAAGTGTTTTAATACTAAATGATTTAAAAGAAGATAGCTAAGTATCAATTTGACTCCTATAGATAACTGGGAAGATTACTTTTCTCTACATGCTCCCTTGTAAACTTATCACAAATAAGACAAGTTAGTGAAATCCTTCAGAAATATTCCTTTAAAGTATACTCATTTTACAAAATGGGCATTGACTTTTTATGACGTGAAGTACCTAATGTGTTGGGGTAAAAGATTGACGATGAATAAATCTATTATGAGTTAAAACATATTAAGTATCAGCCCTATCGATAGATCCCTTCTTTTTACAGTAGCTACAAATTATATATTATTTTAAAGGTATTTTTAGTATGAAAAAAGTTATTAAAAATTTTAGTGTCCTATTTTCTTCAAGTATTCATAATTTCCTAACAGCTGTTTGTAACTATTGCGCATTCATTTGTGGTTGATGAAGCTTGCTTAAATACCATCGCTTATTAAAGACACGTGATTGGTATGATACGTATCAACTTTATAAGTTAGTAAAAATTACCAGATGTCACTATATATATATAATAGTAATATCGACATATATCGGAACGAACTTTATTATATGTTATGATAGGGTGAAGTTAAATGATAGTGATGCGTGAATATATTATTTATATACTGAGGGCGATGCGTCACCTGATTCACTTGATTCATTAGCACTCTGTGTTATAATAACGAGGGTTTTTTTATCCATATAATGTATAATACGTGAGATAGACAATATCTATCTGACGAATAAAATCTGCAAAATATAATATTGGTAGTTTTATAACACCAATGAATAAATCATATAAGTAAATACGAAGAAACAATTATCTCAAATGTACAAGTTTGTTTACATTATAAACGGTGCGTACAACATATTAATCCGTATAAAAAAAACATTGTTAATGTAGAAGATTAATTTAAAATGGAAATCAGCATTAATTATTTTGTATAGTAAGAGACAGTTTCTGTAAAGGAAAATGTGAAAATAATTATGTGTCATTCATCCAATAAGAATACAATCATGATTCGTTAAGCTGACATATGTTCTTTCCCCATGGGGTCGCGAACGCCATAATTTAACTCTTGCATTATTTAATAATAATTAGGACTTTGTACTAAAGTGGGTTCAATTAGAGGATAGAGGTAAACTGTATAGAAAGGCTGCACGCAAAGACTCATGCTCACGCATAATCAAATCCTTTAATATGAGCTCGTACTTGAGCCAACTGTTTCAAGCCTTAAGTGCAAACATTGCGGATTTGGGATATCTTCACACGATTTATGTCTACAGAGCTGATTGATACCTATTGATATGTGGTATTACATCCTGCTATCGTTTGCTCCTCATCATGATTACCTTAAACGGATTAACCGTGTTTAATTCACGAACTTACGATGAAATAGTATTCGATCACTACTTTTTATAAGTATCTTATATATGTATAATTATTTAAATTAGTAAACTTTTAAAAATCACCTAACCAATTGGTCATTAATCCTAAGAAGATATCATTTATTCATATCGGCCTCTATTCCTTTTCGATGTTTTAACTCAATCGCTAAATATACGTTAAAATAATAAGTCTTATCGAAATCTTTAGGCCTTCTAAGTGATAAAACCTATAAAAGTCATTGATCTGCTTCTAATAATATTTGTATTTTCTCAATGGTAGTATCAAAACTACTTTATCAATTCAGTATTGAAAATACTGCATTTACATTGATGACAATAGACATAACTAATGGATAACGTAATTGCTTCAGTGAGCATATTCCAAGTAGTTGTCTTATCTGTTGACCAGTTAATTATTATTACAAGGTGAATGAATCTTAAGTAGTGAGTTTGTAATCCTTGAATAATATCAGTTGTTAATACTAATAACTCTCTGGACTGTGGTTATATAATGCTACAAGGGTTCGACTCTGAGGCTTTTGAAAAAAATAAACACTTTGGCATATAAAGTTGTTCATGTTTTGGTTGAAGAATTTGTTACATTATGTATACATAGGTTAATATCAGAATTTTCCTTGCTTTGAGGAAAATTTCCCACTCCTACATTGGGTTCCATCAATGAGACCTCCATTTTTGAGTGGGAGTCACAATTTGCTAATACGTAATATACTACTAAAGTTTCTAGTCTGAAACTTTAGAGTGTTAAATGATGAGTGCGTTCTGAGGCACAAAGAACACAACGAATAATATGAGAGAAGACCTAGGTATATGAGTGTAGTTCATCATCAGTATAATCTGTTTTTAATTTAAACATCTCTTGAGATGGAGATCGACCATTTTCAACAGAAAACAATTGCAGGCTGCAATGAACAAAGAGAATCTGATTGCCAACAGCCGCAAAACCAAATTAAGGGGTGAAATGTGATACTAAAGACGTATATAAGCAACAAAGCATGACGAATCTTATTAAGGTGATATCCAATAGTTGCTATAGTTACTATAGTGCAACTGGTGTGCAGCTTAATCCGCATTCAATCAAGTCTGGAATGTTGACAGAGAACTAATGTTATCAAGATGGTAGAAGAAGGAATTGCTTTGTATGGGGCAACATCATACCTCGTATACTTTTCTCTAAAGTAGATTAATCAATCACAAGACAGAGACACTAGCTGCACGCTCATGACAAGGGAGTCTTTTTCAATGATCCTGGAGACCTCTCGATTTAATAATATGTGAATCGTAAGTATATGTTCGAGATAATGATCGCAGTGTACTAGGTAGAAGGTTTATAGGAACTGTTGTATCTTGAATGTGGGGAATGAAACATGTTGTAAATCGAAAAATGAATTTATACCAAACAACACCGAGAGGAAACTAACAAGTCACACAAATGACAAAATTAGATACGGTATTAGAAATATGAATCTTGAACTGAAATTCGAATACGGGAATGAAAATGACTTGGAAATATAAGTATAAAGAGGAAATAGCCTTCGTAAGATAGATTATGCAGAGATCTGTGTAGATCAGACGTGTTATCTTAGCCGATGTGTACATCTTCGAACAAAGACATGCGAGATCCACTGTTCGTGATACTCCTAATAAAAATATTTATATATGGTGCTATGTACGAGAAAAGTAAGCGGGGATAAATCTGTGTAACTTCCCAAATGTTAGTAAAAAAAGAGAAATAATAGAAAATACCTAGAACTTCTTTTTTGAGGTAATAAAAGTAAACAACGAGATATGATTGATGTCCCTTTGTCCCAATTCGTTTCTTCAGAAAGCTTGAGAATACGTCGTTTGAAACCAGGAAAAGGTACTTCCGGATAGGAGAGCGAAGTATAGGTATTCCTAGCAGAAAGGTAACTTCACTGGACCCGAGGTTTTGCACGGACAGCAGCAAAGCCTTGAGAATGATGTTGACATCTATGACGCACTTTATGATTTAAGAATGCAGACGACTCTTTACTAAAGATGACTTAAGAAGATTAAGAATAACAATATTATATTATAAAGAAATAAATGGAAGGTGAAAGAAAAGAGATTTTACTGAACAAGCTTTACTAAATTTAACTTCTAATATTAAAGTATCCTAGACACGGATATGAAGTGGGTTATAATCCACAAATATAAATCCCTTAAGGATTTCAGTACAAAGTAATATATAGTAAATTAATGAATTTAGACGGACCTTGACTATGGTCACAATGTATAGAATTAATTCGGAGATTGTCAATATACAGTATAAAAATTACAGAACATCTATAAGGACCTGGACAATGGTCACAAGTAAAAACTATAAATTAACAGAGGTAGATTTCCTCTAAAATAATGCAACGGATATCGCGAGAAACCGGTTCAAGGTTTGGACAAACAAGAATGATCAGACACCAAGCATATATGTGTTGTGTTGGACGTGTTTATACACTCAAAATCATGTACTTATCTTTGGCGATTAATCAAGTGTGCAATAGTTGATCCTTGATCCAATTTTTAACCAATGACTAATTTTCTGTGTTGTTTTCAGGTACTATAAGATAACTTATGAACACTCCAATGGCGGTGAATCACAACTGAAGAAATCAATATTTGGACAAAGTAAGTAGTAGTTAGATGTAGATTCTTAAATAGGATTTCCTTATCAATGATAGTGACGAGAATTTTAAAGACTCTTCTACAAAGCAGGTCAAAAGTAGGTAGTATGGGTTTCTGTAAGATGACCAACCCAGTATTGGCTTTCGCATGAATCTCCAGTCTTATGACCCGGTACTGGAACCCTAAATTACAAATACGAAAGTTAGTTTTTTTCCTTTATCATTTTAATGTATTATATTACTTCTTGTTAGACACATACCCTGTTTTAACTTAATAAAACTCCAGTGAGGGGAAAGTATTCGGTCATTCAAATCTACTTCAATAACTTCTCCGACCCACAGTGCATGAATCTGCAAAAATGCTTTTTGTAATGTTTGGCATATTTTACACTCTATGTGTTATTTCCTAAGTGCTTTTACTATATTATTTTACTTTAGTAGATATGATTTTAATATTTAATTCATTTTATTATGTATTATTTTTATTAGTTATAGTTAAATTATTATAATTTAAGTATTTATTAATTTTGGTGGAATACACACCTTGAAGAGAAATTCGACGAACTTCGTGAAAACTTCAGAATGAACACTTCAAGAAACATCAATCAATAGAAGGTTTATCGAGAACTCATCAATATAGTTTGATTTGAAATATATAATAAATTCATCCAGGTGAGTTTTATATGAATAGAATATGTGAATTTTACTTAACAGCAAAAGATTATTTAATGAAATTACAAAAGAAACAAATTAAGATAACTCATTAGTTTTCTGGAAGCAATATATTTATCAGTATCATTCTTATTTGAACATTTTTGTGATAACTACAATTATAAATAATAAATAAGCAAATAAAACTTATGATAATATAAAATATAAATATTATAACTCTGGGATCTGGCTCTAGGTTATTTTGCACTTTTCTAAGAGAGACACATGAACTTTTAAGAGGGACACCTGAAAACAGTCCCCCTTACATCCCTCCCCGCTAAAATTGAACCCCCCCCCCCTTAATTCACCTCTAAGAGGAATAGGAAAAGTCTCGAAGAGGAATGAAAAGAACAAATGTGAAACTTGAACTTCCAAAATATGAACCGGCTCTCGTATAAAAAAAAGAAAGGCAGCAGACACGTAATAGGCAGCTTCTCAAGAAAGAGAACTACGCTCTGCTACCATAAATGTTGTGTTTTTGTTTGAGGAGAATGTGTAAGAAGTGTAAAGAATCTGTTAGAAATGATATAAATCGTATAAAAAAACTTATAATACTATCAACGAAAAAAAATTGTCCCAAATACACAGAATTCAAGAATTCAAAAAAAAACTTACAGTAATTTAAACGAATCTTTGAGAATATTGCTAAGGCCCTTTTCAGATGGCCGTCTCTTGTTCTATACAAAATTTCTTAGAGATGCAAGATATAGGTTCTGCTGCCAAACAGAGTTCACTCAAGAGATATGAAAAAAATATAACATGGATTAATAATAGTCCTATTTTTAAAAAAAACAATTTAAATATATTATGCTTGGAACGATGGCGTACTTGAAAACCTAAAAGGTGAACTCCAAACACAATGTCTTTAAATCTTTGGACTTACACACCTGAAGGTCTTATCATAAAACTTTGTATATTTTAGAAATTAAAAAAATATGTGTCAGTGGGAATGAAACCCAATGAATATTATATACTTTTAATATAATTAATATAATAGAAACAACTCAACAAAACTTTATAAAAAAAAAGGATTAGGGGATGATTGACTCTTCAATATGACAAATAGACGAAAAAAAAACAAATATGATATGACTTAAATCTTTTAGTCAGCATACAAGACCAAAAAAAAATGTTTATTCATGTGTAGGTAATTCTTTTATGACTCCAAGCCACGTATGTATTTAATTTATGACTCCAAGCCAAAATAATCGACTCCACAGATGAGATTTTCGTTCGCGCGTCTAAGAATTAGTGCACTAATCGTAAACCACGTTGGTTTTGAATTCGAACCCGCATGATAAGTCCGACTCTGACTTCTCATTCAAAACGACTCCAAGTCTGATTTTTTTTTATTGTATTTTTAAACAACCTACTCCAAGCGGATGTTTATATATTTCTTTTATTTTATAAACTAGAATGTAAATTATTTTATGAGTAACTGGAGAGGTTCATCTACAGTCACATGCACGAAATTCGTGCTAAAACTGGGTAAGCATTTCTTATTAAGCACAAATGACAAAAACGATAACGGTCTAAGTCAAAGCCCTTGTCAAAAAAGAAGTATAAAACAAATGAAAAACACTGCATATTATTATATAATGCACATATCAATCATCTAAATAGCGCCTATTTCTATGTTCCGTATATTATTCAAAAAATATTCCCATTTCCATCTTCTCCCAGTCACCGTAGTGATTACACAAATTCAGTACAGCTTTAGTTAAACATGATTTCAACACTCTCGAATTCTTTAGACTACAAGCCCTTACAATAATCACAAGAATAAACAACCTTTATGAAAGAAGAGACCTATATGTGCAGCCTTATAATCAGCCTGTTTAAAGAAGAGAAAAATAAAACAAACACCGCACATTTATTCAAAACACAATGACATCAACCCAGCCACCCCTTAATACTTTCACACCTACCTTCTTAAGATACAAGACCACTCGCACGACCAGCTAACTAATCCACGTTCAATACATCCCACAACCTATCCAAAAATTCTGCCGACCCACCAAAGATCCTCTCTGCTGATGCAAAAAAACCACTTAAGACGCTCTCCCTCCCACCCCTCCACACATCATACCCACACCCCCCATAGCC
>JABUQX010029053.1:45000-47500 GCA_015478945.1 Trachelipus rathkii
AAGTAGAAGCAACTTCAGAGACAAAGCGTAACTCCAATTATAGCTTAGCGTCAAAAGCAACGCCAAAGACTCACAATTCGGGCCCCGATCAAAAGTGCCGAAAAAAACGCATAGGGGGCAGGATGAGCTGTTGGAGAGAAAGTATTAATAAAATGAAGGATATAAGGTTTGGTCAGAATTTACCAATTAGGAGCGAAAGGGATGATATTCTATATGAGAAAGGACAGCGGTGGAAAC
This sequence comes from Trachelipus rathkii, assembly GCA_015478945.1. Taxonomy (NCBI): domain Eukaryota; kingdom Metazoa; phylum Arthropoda; class Malacostraca; order Isopoda; family Trachelipodidae; genus Trachelipus; species Trachelipus rathkii. The sequence goes on from JABUQX010029053.1 coordinate 45,238, forward strand.
AAAGGTCAGGTTGTGTTCAAGAAATTGTTTCTGCACAATCCGGAATGTGTGTAGGTTTCTTAATTAGTTGATCCAGATCTTTAAGAATGCTGATGATTCAGCCCCCTCTCCACCTAGATCAGTAGGAGAGGAGCCCAACCACTTCATGTTTGTACATTGAAGACCTCAATATTTAGATGAGAAGATATAACAGTCTCGACGGAAGTAGTAAGATATTCCAAAAAAGGCTGAAAATCTGTTCTTTAGGTGAAAAACCGGTTAGCAGAAGCACAAAAGATTATTGTCAGTAGGAAGAAGGAGAGATTTTTAAGCCACAAAACATCGAGTTAGGAGATTCGAGATTTTTCGAGACGTGTTACAGGAGTATTAATGTTTACTTAGGCACATACTCCCCCTTTAGACGGAAGTTATGAAATAAGTTATAGTTGGGTATATATTAACGAGTTAGAGGATGAATTCTTATCCATCTGGGTCTCAGATAAGAGCAAAAGGTTAGGGTAATAATAATAATGAATAATAATAATAATAACTAAATAATAACTTAATAATAATCATAATAATAATTTTTCTTGATTAATAATAATAATTTCTGTCTTGATAAATAATAATGACTTTATTTGAATATAAAATAATAAATGTTCGTATATTTCAAACTTTATTTTATGTAATTTTAAATATAGTAAGTTTTATCTTAAAAACATTGATTTTAAAAAAAATTTAATATTACGAGGACCATGGACCACATACAAAATTCCAGTACTTTAAATTTAGAGTTCTTAAATTATGATGCAGAAACATATCTTTTCTCCAGTTTCTGGTGTAATATTTCTTCAATTAATCCGGCAAAATAATAGACAGAATTGCCATGACGAAGGACGATGTACGATTGAGAAAAATAAACCGATTTTCCCTATTGGACGATTCATCGTCCCATCAGTATCCTTTTTATATATCGAAACTAGATTATTTATTATTGAATCTTAAAAGTTTCTTTCATAATTCTTCACCCAAAAAGTAAGAAGTATCGGGCCATAAGTATCGGCCACATTAGCCGATACCGATACCATACCCGATACCCCCAAAATGGCACGATACTACCGATACCGATACCGATACTATCGGTACATCCCATATATATATATTATAATATACTATATTATATAATATATATATATATATAATATATTATATATATATATATATAACTAATATATATAATATATATATTAATATAATATATATATATATATATATATAATATATATTATATAATATATATATATATAGTATTATATATAATATATAGTTGTGATGTGTAATGCTTTCAAGCAGGCGCAACCGACTAATTTCCCGGAAGAAAAATCACAGGAATTCTGCCCCGGGGGGTTGCAGCAGATTTCACAATTCCCCCCCCCTCACAGGAGGGTTAATCACTGAAAGGAGCCAAGGCTAGGGCCGGGCCCACAGGTCAATATTTTTATGCTACTATTACTAATTGTTCCTCCTCCTATTTATCGTCTGATGTGTTCAAGTTACTGCCTTTTCTGTTATTCTTTACCTTTCATCATTAGGCGAGGATACTCCTCCTCCGGCTTGGGATGATGTCGAGAGCAATCCGGGTCCCCCTAAATATTACTGCCCTATCTGCCAAAAACAAGTTGGACTAAATAGCATTCAGTGTGTTAGCTGCCTAAAATGGGTACACCTGACCTGCTCACCATTCCGAATCCTCCCCAGACACAATATGGGCTACACCTGTACAACCTGTAGCCCCCACACCACCAACCAAAACCCTCTTCCGACCAAACCTAATCCCCAAACACTCAACATACTACAATTCAATATCAATGGCTTAACCAACAAATCCATAGAACTCAACCATTTCCTGAAAAAACACAATATCCACATAGCTATCATACAAGAAGCCTCCCTCGCCCAAAACACCCCTCTCCCCACATTCTATGGTTACGATGCCATATACACCCCTTCCCAACCTCCTCACCACTCCCTTTTAACACTGATCCATAATAGCATACCATATCATAATACAACTACTAACACTTCCACACCAATCCCCGCTGCATTAATAAAATCCCAATCTTGCTCTATACTCCTGAACAAGACCACCTACAACATTTTCAACCTTTATATTCGCCACCCTACCACCCCAAACCCGCCCCCAAATAACCTCACACACCCCCTATCAACAATAGCTACATACCCAAATCTCATCCTTGGAGGCGACTTAAACGCCCACCACACT
>JABUQX010029053.1:55000-57206 GCA_015478945.1 Trachelipus rathkii
AGTGAAACCATTACAAAATTTCAAAGGTCTCTCTCAAACAATTTACTATTAGCGGTAGTAGAATTATCTGAAGTGTCATTAAATTATAAATGAGCAAGTCACAGATCAAATAAAAACTCACCATTAAATTTGCCCTTACAAATAAATGAAAGTACTGATATTACTGCAAAAAATCAGCTTTTGGATCTGCTTAAGATTATTGATGGGTAAATATATCCTGCGAGCAGCTTTGTTTTGCCAAAGAGTTGGAATCAACTATACCGGCGCCGATAATTCGCTTTCGTCTTCCTATCTCAATAGCCATGGTCTTTCATGGAACGACTGTTGTGAAATGTGTACTGATGGTGCACCATCAATGACAGGAAAGTATAAAGGATTTACTGCGCAAGCTTTACAGGAAAATGTATCATTGAAAATAACACTGCTTTCTGCACAGAGAAGCACTAGTAGGGAAAAATTGTGATTGAGCGCGTTCGCTGAAGTTATAAATCAGGTTGCCTGGAAGATATTAAAATTACATTAAATTGGACCCTTTGAAGTGAAGACTCTTTGAAAAAATGTTGTGAAATTGATGCACCATATATCTCATTATTATCTCGTGGTAGAGTACTGAACCACGTTCTTACACTCAAAGAAGAACTAAAAGTCTTTTGTTGAGAAAGAGAAACATGATGCATTTTCCTAGGTTGCTGCATGAATGGTGTTTACAGCTGTCATATCTGTCAGATATATTTAGTAAACTAAATGTATTAAATACTTCATTACAGAGACGACAAGAAACAACAGTTTCTTCAACCATGAAATGAAAGGTTTCATGAGAAAAGTAGCTTCTTGGAATTCTGCAATGAGAAAAGTGATTTTTCAAATTTTCCATCCCTTTTAAAATTTCGAAATGTTATAATGGCGAGCAGGTAAAGTAGAAGACTTTATTTCTTGATCATTTTATCCAAAATTGCAAGATTGCAGTAGATAAGCTTACGTTTCCTTCTCTTTCCGTAAGAATCTTGAGTGGATTGTTTCCCCATTTTACAAGGCAGATATTGCTGAAGAACTAGATTTCACAGCTACTGAAAGAGACGAATTTAATGATACTCTGCGCTGATTCTTTACTGAAAATTGAACTTGAGAAGACTGACTTATCAAGCGAGTCTGGTTTGGTTTAGCATACAAAAGGAGTATCTTAACCTGTAAAAAAAGCCACAAGTTTCCTTTGCCATTTTCAACTCAACTTTTGTGAAAAAACTCAAGCTTTCTCTGCCAATTGTTCCCAATAAAATGCAACCCAAAACAAGATAATAGATTGTTGAATCTTCAGGAAAATATGCCAGTTGCGTTAGCAAACATCAGACCTAACATACAATATTTGTGCTCCAAGCATAAAGCACAAATTTTTCTAAACTGCAAACTCCAGCTTTCAAATTTTAACAGGTATGTTTTATAGATATTTTAAAATGAAAATCAATTATTATTATTATTATTATTATTATTATTATTATTATTATTATTATTATTTTATAACAAGTGTGCCTCAAAAATTCCACAGCCTTAAATAGGGTGCCGTGAATTACAAAAGGTTGGAAATCATTAAAGCACAATGGCAATTATTATTGCCTCACAATTAAGGTTGGGAAAATGACAATTAGTATTTGCCCCAAATTTAAGGTTTCTTGAGATGGCAAGTTAAGAATTAAGATTGGTCTTTTTAGATAAGATTCTTGCGAGGCCTAGAATTAAGACCTAGAAATATGGGTTACTTAAAATAAGATGGCTCTTGAGAGATATAAATCCTGAGATTAAGACGGATCTTGATACCAATAACAATAAATAAGATCAAGACCTAAGAATAAAACGGTTCTTGGAAGTTCTGAATATGAACCTAAAATAAAAACCCTGTAGAGATTTACAGGAATTAGATATATGAATGGGAAATATTATTAATTATTAATTTGTTCATGTGTTTAAATTTATAAAGGGACTATGTTTAAAGGAAGTTTAAAGAGAAAGGCTTACCCTAACATAAGTATGTCATTGAGGGGTCTTATTTGGCGTGTGAATCTCAACAGGGGAATGGTTTCCGCAAGTAAGCTGTAAATATAAGGGAGATTGGGATATAATCTATATTATGTTCATTATATATTCATCTAGATAAGTTCAGGTGTAATTATACTAGCTTTTTAACTAAAGAAATTAATTTACTAACCTTGTT
>JABUQX010029054.1:0-24343 GCA_015478945.1 Trachelipus rathkii
TATAATCACTTTGGTAAAGTCTTTTTTTTACTTGCACACATTCTACTGTTTTCATCATCATCAAAAAATTGTTTCACTTTTTCAATAGTTTCATTTCTCACAGGTACCCCTTTATTTTTTCCTAATATTGGTAAGACGCCTTGTTCTTTTACTAAGTTTTGGGTTAATCTGATCAAGCGATCTGACACTTTGAATTCTGTAGCAATTTTTTGTCTTGTCCAAGAGTCAGGAAGTAAGCTTATTATTTTTACTTTTTCCTTTTTAGGTACTAACAAAGTATTGTTTTTATGCTAAACGTTCCATAGAAAGGAGCTCTGGAGTTAGAGAATTAAGATAAGGTTTGTTATCATACATTTTAAGAGCATACTTTTAACAGTGATTACACAGCATTTAAAATTCCTTGGGTAGTGACCGGTACTTGTAAGAGTTCTGCCTGATGTGAAAATGCTCTTCCACCTTGCAGTAAGCATGTACAGCGACAGTTGTAATGCTTTTAGTCTACTCTTCGAACTGTTGGCACATTTGTAATGTGTTTACTGATTTGTATCGGTTTATTAATAAACTTATAGCTTTCCATTATCAGATTATTTAGGTATTTGTTTGTTTTTCGGTGAGATCTCTGGTTCAGTCTTGTTTTTCCAATTGTAGGTGTTGTTGACAAAAGTGTTCAATTATTGTGCGATGATGAGTTTGGTGCTTATAGGGTGAGAAGTTACGGTTCATCAATATAGGTCTCACTGTCGAAGATTAGCATGAACAGATATTTGTTTGTTAGATGTCTGCTTATGCTTATTAGTTGTATTCGTCAAGCACTTCTCTACTGTATTTTGATAATTGATGTCGTCTATTACTATTAGTTTTTGCTCTGTAGCAGACAATTATCATTGTGTATATTCTTTTTGCATACTATTGGTTTGGGAATAGGGTGGCTATGAGTTGTGATGTTTTATTTTACTTTCATCTGTTAATCTAGTTTAGATATTATTCCAGTATTTGAGATTTTAATCTATAGCTACTAAAGGCGTTGATTACACACGTAGCACACAATCAGTGTGATTGATCGTAGTTGCTCTTAATTTATAACTTGCTGTAATTTGATATAAGCTGCTTTCTTTGTATAGTGTTATAGACTGCTGGAAGCCATTTTGAGGAAATGGTTTATGCATTCCATCATATTTTATAATAGACTATCTTTAGTCTTCTGATCTAGACGTGTTTGTTTTCTTCCACTCAGTCAAGTTTTGAAGCATTTGTGATTGATCAGGTTATTCTAATCGCTAGACATTTGAAATACATCTTCCATCTTCAAAATATTTCAAATTTCAAAAAACTTTTATTCAATTTATCTTTAAAAATTATTCAAGGTGATACCAAGTTGCACTTTTCTATTTCTTAATTAATCAATTGTGTCTTTCCTGCTTTCTTCTTTCTTTTTCTGTTTCTCCTTTTTTTGTTTGTTTTGCAGATCATAATATAAATGATAAAATAAGCGATCAATTTTTATCTGTCCTGTTATTACATAAGGAAAGTGAAGTACGAATGGATATTTATGCTACACCCTCTGATTCTATTCGCGGTCCAGTAATATGTCCTTAAATTTACTGTAGCCTATCTTTGCACAAATTTTAATATTGTACATATAATTTTGGGGAAGGAGCATAGTGAAATTTATATTTTGTCTCCTTTTTTTTAAACTAACTTCAAAATTTATTTATATAGCCAAAGTTATGAACACACTCAATTAATTTCTAAATATCTGCCAAATAAGGTTTTATTCCAGGTCCTACTTTGCTTTCATTGTATTCGCTGTATTATGTGTTGTTCACATCTGATAATATTCCATAAATGAAATAAAATTACAATAAAACAATTTAGAATCAATCACAAATTAAAAACATTTTGGTAATTTTCTTTCTCTAAAAATGAAAATTAAAAATATATTTCCTTTTCTCTAAAACAAATAAAAATTATTTAATTCTAACTAAACCTACTAAATAAGTACATCTTAATCTAAAAAAAAAAAGTTTATGACTGTTTAATGAATAAGCTAGTATTTTCTTTCTAAAGCATATGAAGTTTGTCGTTTTCGTTCTCTTTGACGAATATCTCTTTAAGCTTCTTCAGGCTCTTTTAATCTCACACTGCTAATTTTTTCTTCTTTTGTACCGTATCAAGTTTCGCTCTCTTTTGGCACTATAAGTTTATCTTTTTAAAGTTATGTCTTTATATCTAAACGAGTAAGTATTTATCGAGGTAGTTTGCGCAGTATAACATTTTACTCATTTGTAATTACGAATACAGTACAACTCGCAATCAGCACATAGTGTTTTTCATTTCTCACCTTATGCCGAATAAAATAATGTACTAACTATTTATAGACTAACGTAAGTGTAAGAGCATCTTCGAGCATATGCAATAATTGTTCTTAGATAGATCCATATCGTTAGAGGTAGTAGGAACTAGCGCTAGTGACGCCATGAGCTATATATCGAGTACGTGTTACGTCTCTAGCACTGTACTTAGACTTAAATCATCTCCACACACAGTATTGCAGATCGATATTACAATTTGTGAGACTGAAGATGCAGTTTGATGTATTACGTCGGGAGAGATATTACATGAGTATGCGGTATAGTGTCTCTGACCTGAAAGTTTCTTTTTGAATTGTTAGCCCATTTGTACTATCGTGTTCCATAAATAATTGTAAAATGACATTGTAATAGATTTTGATCTACGATATAGTGTAGTCTTGATTATTATTTTAAGTTGTCAAAAAATATGTTTCTAGAGATTAAGTGCAAGGGACGATTAGTAACTAAAATTCAGTCCATAGGGGATAGTGGGCGAAAAAATATACAAGTGATATTAGTCTTCGTAGTTGAGATTATGAATAAAGGAGTGGAAAGAGGCTGCGTACGATCTGTGTGTAAGGGGTGGCTAGCCGCGTGTATACTGTCGTCGAAAGCACCGATGGCTGATTACGGTCGCTTATAGATAGACGATGATCAGAGCGAGATTGAACTTTAAATCAGTTATCAGCATCTAATATACAGATATCAGACAGCATATTAATGTCTGGTTCGCTAGTGATCGGAGTTATTTGTAAAGAGAAGTCTAATTATCCGTGGTTCAGGAGCACGATGCTAAATTATATGTATTAAGTATTTGGAATAGTAGATGAATGCTAGGAGAATTCGAGAAAGAATAAAGTGTATAGAAAACATCTTACTCGAATTGAAGAAAATGTAGTAAATTTTGTCAAAAAAGTCATAGCAAGTGCTTCTCTATCATATTGTAGAGAGATTTATTTCTGGAGTTTGCAGCATTCGAGGTGCATTCCTAATTCCCTCTTTTGTCCTTTGTGGCAAAATTGGTTTCCTTATTTTCTGCCTTTATGAAAAATTTTTTTATTCATTTAAAGTTACATTTTTTATTAAATATCTTAAGAGTCTGAACAAGTATTAATGATGTCCGGTTTTAGAATCGATTATATTGTTTAAGAAGTACGACTATAGAATGTAATGATATGCCTCTATGTTTGACTATAATTCTTTACTCTATCATTATTAGTGATATGAACTTATTTAATCTACAAGGAATATTTGATGAATAGTTACTTTAAGTAGCTTGGTTTATATGATGAGAAGAGAAATCGCTGAGAATAGATGCGACAGATACTTTTGCTGCGCAAACACTATTTGTCCATTATGTTATCGTCATTTTAGCGTATATCTCCGCCCGTCTCTCAAACATGACGTAAATGAAGCAACATGTCCATCAGTAACAATTAACATGATCTCATGTAAGCAAGTAGCCAATCGAGAGTGAAGCTTTCCTTATAGATCACTCCTTTGTCAGAAGAATTTCACGACATGTCTAAATTTATCTATTGTGCTTAAAATCGTAAATCTCTCTATAGATGTACCAGGCAATAAATCTGTACTAGGGATAATCTCTGATATCATATATAAGTTTGGAATTATGTGAGATAATTTATTTTTCCCTGTGTCGTCGTTGTCTTATTCGCCCTGTTCTCCCCTGTTTTTCCTGCTAGCACTTATGATCATTTTCTCCCTGGTTTCCCGCTGTTTTTCCTCTGAGTTTCATGTGTTATAATATATTGGGCGTACTTAGCTCGTGACTGATCGCTTAATTTCATAAATTATCTACAATCCTGATTAATTATAAAATTTAGAGACGAATTTATTGTTAGCTATATGATTGCATGCCGTCTAGTTAGTCCTAGAGTATGTAACTAGTAGCTTCTATAGTCACTTAACCACAATTCTTTGAGTAGTATGCTATATAAGTCAACGAGTGGCGGAACTAGATCATTTGTAGGGAGCAATAGATAGTTCCAAAAGAAACTGTCAGAAGGACAAAAAGAAGTGAAGAAAGTGTAAATGCTTAAAAAATGAAAAAAATGTAAGCTAAAAAAAGTGTAAAGAAAATGAAAAAAAGTGTACCGCTACAAGCGCCTGCTGGTAGAGTTGATTTAGGAGTAAGCTATGAAGATGTGTGCATTTAATGAAGGAAGCAACATTGGATACTGATCAACTAGACAGATGGTGTAGCTTATTGTGAAAGGATGCTGGGCGTTCAAAACTGTTAGATGATCGAATAATGTGTGTGAAAGGTTAGGAGTAAAATACGTAGAAGAAGTGGATGGTGGACAAAAAAAAAGAAGAGAGGATGTAGCTCGTGAAAGATAGTGAAGATCTGTTTGAACAAGATGAATAAATTTGATGAGGTGATAAGATTCATCTTACTTTCGTTCGATATAACCCATTTGCAGGCAAAAATGTCCTAAGAAGAAGAGTATAAAAGGGAGAGGAAGTAGTAAAGGTGCGAGGGGTGATTTCGATTTGAGAGAAAAGGTTGGAAGTATGAGAGCATGGTAGAGGAAGAGGATGGGTAAATAGGGAAACAGGTAATTAGTGTGGTGTGAGGAAAAGTGTAAGTGAGAGAGAAAGATAGAGAAATAAATATGAAGAAAATATGTAAGATTGTGGATACTGGATATCAGAATAAAATGTGAAAAGTGACTAAGTTTAGTGTAGGTTAGTATGAATGAAAGGAAGAATGAAACGTGAAAGAACTATAATGGATAAATGGTAAGTTGTATTGTGATTCTATATATAGGGCAGGAAAAGTAAAAAATACCGTATTATGTTACGGAATAGGAAGGGAATTCGTTAAAAAGGTTTGTATGTCTAATATGAATCTGGAAAAAGATGAATTGAATATAGTTTTTTAATAATATGCCAGTTTCTTGTATGGTGAACGAAAGTGGACAGATGAAGATCGGTTTAAGAAAAAGGTTTGAGTTAGAAGTGTTTTGTGTTAGGTGTACAAAAAGATTTTTTCAATGAGATAATAGCCGAAATAGGTAGTAAATAGGTTACATTTACAATTTGGAACTTGTAAATGGAAAAAGTTATGGAATTTAATTAGAGATGTTTAAAAGGGATGAGATTGATAGTGAAGAATGGAGGAAACTAAGAAAGGTTGTGGAGAAATAGTTAGTAGAAAAATGTGATACTTGCGTTAGGTATAGGAAGACCCCCCCCCCCCCAAGTAGACCCGTAGTGGGTTTCCCTATGGCAAAGGCTTTCAATGAGAAGTAGAAATGGTATTAGGTTAGATAGAGGGACACATAGGATTTTGGTTATGACGATTTAAAGACTAGGTATTTGTCAGGCTTGTTGATAAAAAAAGAACCTATATAGAATAGTGAAAAAAGTGTTAAAAAAATGTATTAGCATAGTTGGTGCATGCCCGAAAGGTTTCTGAGCTAAATTGGGTTAGAATTTCAGAATGAAGAAATTGAACAGATTTGTGTGAAAGATTAGTATGATTCAAATGGGCGACGCTGCTCAGAGTCCTTGAGTAAATTGGTGCATTGCGTAAAAAATGGTGGGTATTGTGAAAGAGATCTATAGAACAAATGAAAAGAATGAGGTATTGAAGAATGTGAGTTTGATTTGGTATGTAGCAGCTAAGAATGGGTATTTGCCTAATCAATTAGTTTTCGGGAAGAATATTAGGTTACCTAATAATACAACTGAGGAAGATAGTAGTATGGGCGTAATAGGTATAGAGGGTGAAATTTTAAGAAAACATTTAGATGGAATAAAAAAAGGGGAGATTAATACATATACAGCAAGAATTTGAGGCTTGGATAAAGAAAGCAATGAAGGGGCAGATAAGGGAACATAATGTAGAATTAGCTAAAGCAGGTGAGGAAGTGTATTATAAAAGAGATATAGATAAACAGTGGAGGGGTCCGGGAAAGGTGATAGGAAGGGATGGAAAATCTGTCATAGTTAAGCATGAGGGGACTTTAAGGGGTGTAGCAAGGGTACATTTTATTAGATTAACAAGGGTACCTCAGAATAAGGAGGATATTGGTGATAAACAGAAAGTTTGTGAAGCAGGAGAGAATAGAGACAGAAGATTTTAAAATAGTTCGAGTCCCTATAATAAATGAAGAAGAAGAAGAAGAAGAGGAGGAGGAGGAAGTGAGGAGAGATGATCAAAGAGAACAGCAGAAGACTATGACAAAAATAAAGAATGGAAGAAGATATAGATGTAAGAATAAAGAGAATGGAGAATGTATGGATGTGAAAGTGTTAAGTAGAGCAGGGAAAGCTAATAGTAAGAAATGGAGTGACAGTTATATTATATGCAAAATGTTGCAAGTGGTGAGTGCAGTTGGATTGATTAAAGATGATTTGTAAGGAGATGCTGTTATTCTGGGGAAGTGTGGTTGGGCAATTTGGATGATGAAAGAGTTTTGACTGAATAAAGGAAATTGATAACTTTCTCGGAGCGAATGATGGTTTTTAAAGAAGGTAAGACTGATAGGGTTCAAAGAAGATATGCTCATAGAATGGTGATTCGAAAAAATTTAAAGGAAATTAATGTGTAAATAGGCAAGGGTTAGAGAGGGTTTGAAGGAGGGAGAGGATCTAATTACGGAAGTTTCAACTTGTTCATGGGAGTACTTTAAAAATCTTATTTAAGTATACAAAAAGGGAGGAAGGAAGAGTGTAATTTTAATTGAAAAAGAGTGGTTTTTGGGACATGGAAAGTAAAGAGTTTATTTTGGGAATTTTATTATAAAGAGATTATGCTGATGTTTTGTGAAAGATTCCCAGCCAATTCTAAGCTGTTGATATGACAAGGTGGCTAGTGTAATTGATGGAATTAGGTTGTAAAAAATAAATTTAGAATTGGGCTTTATTTTTATGATAAACAGAAGAGAGATAGTAGGGAATTTATGTTACAATGTGGATGAATTTTGTTTTGATGGTTCTGTGATATTCATGGATGATGTCAACTGTTGTAGGTTCAAGAGATGTGTAATAATGATGATTCCAAGCATTACCTTCATATGAATATAGGAATGGTGTGGCTTGGAACAACAGATTAGTATATTGAAATATTATAAATGTTCCATGATAAAAGAGATTTAGATAGGTTAGGAATGTGAGTAAGAAATTGACTTTTATATATGATCGTTATACGGGACAAAATAAATTGGTGAGTGGTTATCAACCTGATTTGTTATTCCTCTGAGCGAAAGGAGTAGATTGTTTAAGGGAAGTAAAGTGGAAAAATACAAAAGTTTAATTAATATAGAAAAAGGAAAGGATATAAAGATATGAGTATTTGGGCTGAAGTAACACTAGAAGGTATAAGATGAAGTGGAGTGTACGCGAATGCATCTTATGTATAAAGGAAGTGTCATCGCTCAGAGAATTTATACTTGTGGCTGCTTATAGATGAAAAGGGAATAAATGCCTATTTCTTTGGAGTCTATGGTGGAAATGAAATGGCCTAGTGAGATCTGCGGATTTAGGAATGAAGTTAAGTGGAGTATGGTAAGGGAAAAATATGTAGAGTAACTTGCATTAAGTGAGATAGAAATATGTGAATCTCATAGCGAATATGTCGTAGATGCTGTTGTATATTAGTACAGAAATTGGGCAATAATGAGAAAAATGTCGTTTGTTAGTAGTGCAAGAGAAATATGTGGGAGTGCTAAAGAAGGATAAGAATGTCAATAAGGAGTGGTGGATTGAAGAGGCGATGGCAGGCAGTTAAAAGTAAAAAAAATAAAAAATAAAAAGCGTGGCTGAATGTATTTCAAGAGGAGGAAGAGGTTTGTTAGAAAGAAAGGTGTAATGAACATTAGAGTTGAAGAGATGACAAAAGTTGGCATACATTGAGAAAAAAAGAATAAAAATAAAAATAAACAGGATTAAATTAGCAATTGAAGGATGAAATGAAAACTTACAGAGAATAAGATAACTTTTCTGAAAGAAGTTTACTAAGGTAGAAAGAGAAAAGGCGGAATCTTCATAAATAATGAAATATGATGAACTTTGTGACTAATGAATGGACTGAGGAAATGGAGGGAACACTTCGAAAACCTGCAAATAACATTGGAAGTGATAAAGAGGTGAATGTGAGTGGTTTTGGATAGTTGTATGAGAAGAAGAAGGATAATTAGTGAGAGGTAAGAGGTAGTAGTGAGAAAGTTGATAGAATGTAAATCAGCCAGGTATAATGATGGAATTACTGTCAAATGATAAAGAATGGAGTAGAGTGGTGTAACAATAGCGTTTTGTGGAGGTCATAGTTCCGAAGGATTGGAGAAAAGTGATAGTACCGCTTGTATAGAGGTAAGGTGAATAAGGGGAAATAAAACTATTGGGGAATTATTTTATGGAGTGTTGGTGAAAAGATTCGCTTAGCGTAAATGGAGGGGATATTATGTAGAACAATGTGTTTTAGAAGTGGAAGAGATGCTTAGTTTCAATTTTTATCATTGAAACAAATGATTGTGAATAAGAGAGAAAAACTGTATTTAGGTTATGGATCTTGCACAGCGTATACAGGATTAAAAATCTTAGAGAAGCTCTGTGCAGTTTAATGTATATGGTGTTGTGGTAGGCTTCTGAAATGGAATATGAAAAAATAATGTTGTTTGATAGTAAAGCCCTCGAAATATAAATGGATTTGGCGAACCAAATGTTTATATAATTTAATTTGTATATGGAGGGGTGAGAAGTGGAATGTAAAAGGTAGGTGTGGTAGGGGAGAAGGTTAGACATATATAAGAATGGAAGAGTGTGTGAGGATAAAGTTATGATATGCAAATGATTTGTTTTGTGTGGCGAATCCTGAGAGAGTTTGAGGGATTGGTAGAGGAGTTTTGGCCGACGTGTGTAAAAGATGAGGGTCTTTCAAAGTAAGCTTTGTAAGATAAAAAAGTAACTGGTGATGTTGGTAATTAAAGGAGAGTCGATTGTGAATCATTTACAGTGGTAAGCAACTGGAAACAAGATATCGTCAGAGTTTAAATATTTAAGCTATATGTTGTGGTTAAGTCAGAATGTGCAAGTGAATGTGCTGGGAATATCGACCAGAGTGGAGACCTAGAAGAAAAATCGGATAGAGTCTGTAAGAGAGAGTATTACAAAGGAAATGGAATATGAGTTGCGTGTCAGTCCTTTGCTGGCTCCGTAGGTAGTAAAATTGGCGTGGTTATGTTGGCTTGACATTGACGAGATACCACATGTGGGTTCGTACAGTGTTGCGAACTCTGGGTGATTTTGGCTGCAATGGACCCGCATTGGGTAAATAAGGGCTTTCCCGTTTCAACTTTCACCATGTTATTCTACCTATTTTGTTCCCTGTGTATATTGCGCACCCCACCCCCAATCTGTCGGAATCCATGGAGAGGAGAAAGAAATGAAAAGAAGGAAGTACATGACCTTCATTGAATTTTATAACCATGTTGACTAAATGTTTTTTGAATTTATATAGGGTCAATTAAATATTTTTTTTCTCCTATATAGTTAGTTCGTGAACCGCAAGAATCTGTTCAAGTCAAATATTAGGATGGAATTAGTAGCTCAATTGTCCCATAACACTTTATCCAATAACTATAGTGTTAAGTTTATCGCAAAGATATAAATCTAACATGAAATATAAAAAAAAAGAAACAAATAGATTACTTATTATACTAGATTTCTATATTGAAATATATCTATTTTGTAGTTCATAAGTGAAATAAATGGAATAGAAGTGTATTTAAAATAAACAAGAATCTATTTTTCAACTAGATAGATCTTTAGAAGTATAAAGAAAAAAGGAAAATATTGCAGGTAAGAATTAAATGTTTTCCTTACTTGTGACATGATAATGTTATTATGTGTTTTTTAAATATTTTTTTATTTTCCTCAACCTGAGTCGCACTTTCGGGTTGAAGACCCTTGGTGTACTGGTGCATATGTATAATAAGCTCGTTACCGAATATAAGGTAAACTTAAATATTAATGAATGAGGGGGAAAACACGTTGGCAGAATTCCTGATAACTCAAATCTAAGGGAACTATAAAAAAAAGAATGGAAAGAACTTGCCAAAATTAATTTCATAAACCTATTATAACGTTACAAATATTAATCATATTAAAATTTCTACAATGTGGTAATAAGGTAGTTAAAAAGAATTGCAATATGTTACCTATGAGCGAAATTAAGAGATGACTCATCTTCTCTCCTTTCCATTGGTGGAAGATACCAAACATCACATACAATAGCCCATGACGTCATCATGTAAAGTACGTAATTGAAAAATTGGTCTTGCCACCAAAATGCATCACCAAAACGTGAATCAAATATATTTGCAAAAGCACACCGACTTTTATCCATTGTTTCACATTTTTATGACAAGTTTTTATTTTTTTTATGATTATATATGGTAATTTCAGTATTTTTTTTAAAGGGTGCTGAGAGACCATCGAGTCTCACTAGTTGTGGGATAACGAAAGGTCAAATGCCTGAAGAGGACGTTCTATCTAAACACCCGGGTGGAATGGTCGGAGGACTAACTTAAATACATTATAAGAACTCAATTTTAAGATTATCCAAATAATTTAATATAATGTTGAAATTTAGGAAAAAAAATACGTATCTTTTAAGAGTTCGTAACATTCTGCGGACCACCCAAAGACAAAACAAAGAAGCGGGTTAATTGGTTTGAGAATACCACGGAGACAAATGCCCCGGAAGGGGGATTAGTCCCACCCACACTCTCACCGTACATGTTACCCTGGTGATTATCATTTAGTGTTTTATACTACAAACACACAGTTGTTTAATCTTCACAATATTAACATATAGGTTATCCCTCCTTCTAAGACATTTAGTATGAAAAACCCATGATTCCAAATTAAGATTTATAAGTATAACTGCAGATCAAATGTTTGAAGATATTCAAATTCGTCAAAGACATTTTTATTATAATTAAATTATGAACATCAATAAATTAGCATTAATTAATATAATTATCTTTTTACTTACTAATTTTTGATTTCATTATTTAAGAATAGCCATTATTTAACAATATGAAAACACTAAATATATTTTTTATTCAAATGTAACTGAAAATATAAAATCATATTAACTTACCAACAAATCTAAATTTTAGTAGGCATTGCATGTTATTTTAAATTATGATGTATAAAATGTGAAAAATAAATAAATTATAGCGAAAAATGCTATAGCTATAATCTTATTTAAGTAGTTACTAAATTGGAAAAGAAAGAAAATAAACGAAATATTTTTAAGAAAAAGGAATTTAAAGCCGACTGTAAAACTATAAATTTATATTAATAAAGATATTAAAAATAAGATGATCTTTCTAAATAATATATCCTAATAACATACTAAATAAAGAAACTATTTCCGCACAAAAGTATAAAAACAAATAATTGAGAAAAAGACGAAAACCAAAAAAATATATCTCATTATAAAAATCATTTAAAGAAACCCATAAAAATACCTATTAATAGAACTCTCAACTTTCTGCTTTTTGAAATAGACATTTTAAACAAACACATATATTTTTTCAAATGCTGAAAATACCGTTAAAAACACAATTTTTATAAGTATTATCCAAATAATTTCAAATGTTAAATTTGAAATAATCGTACTTTTAAGAGTACTCACGCCTAGCAATCTCCCTGTATATATTTGCACAAATAATTGCTCTAAGGTATGACACACACGGCTGCAAAATATCTTGCCTCAGGTAATTTTTTAAGAAGCTTAATAATTATAAAGAGACTTACTATATAAACATGATTTCTATAATACACAACATCTATTATAACGAATAATAGTAACTTAGTCATCTAAATTTCTATTAAAATTGTTAAATGACAAAACTATTACATTAGAGGAGAGGGATAACTCATATATATTAAATAATATATATATAACAAATATAAATAAATATTTTTATATATATTGCATTATATATAAGTATCATACTAGCTCATCCATTTTAAAAACAATTGCTATTAAATTGAAATACACTGCAATAAAGATTCTAATAAAGTTACCTATACATTATGTTATTATATACGAAAAAAGATTAATGAATAAAAGTACTATTATTTTAAACTTTATATGTTTTATTTTTACTTGTGGCTTTTTGCGATGAGAGAAAAAGATTTTGTTCACATCTATGTAAAGTGGGAAGAAACACTAATGGTAAGGGTGAGAAAGTTAAAGAAAAATGTAATTATGTTTGTAATCATTTGCCAGGTCAAAACTGAGGCCTATATGAAATAAACCTAGAATAAAACTAATAGCGTGAGAGCTATTAAATAACTTAGATCACAAGAGCAGAGGAGATAAGAGAACAAGAGTGTATGGTATGTTACATAGAGAGTTTAGATTACCGGAATTTATGTTTACGTTTGTCATCAGAAACATCTCATCTTGTAAGTATATTGTGAGAATAGTAATATAATATCATTTGATACGCAAGGGGCAATATAGAACGTTATAAATAGGGTGAAGCGGTATAAGATCACCCCCTATCGTATAATAAAGTTGTATATAAGAGGGGAAAAAGGGGTTAAAACTGTAAAGAAATTTAATAAGCTAAATTGGGAATTTTAAGTTCTATTCGAGTGTGTAAGTATAGAAATAATAATGGGAGAAATTTATAGGATCAATATTTTGAAGGGATTACACGAATATGGAGTTTTTTGATCTGAAGTGACTGAAAGCTTACGCAAAAAGTTAAAAAGGACTATTTTGCCTGTTGTAAAGGAAGACAAAGAGTGCGCTTAAGAGAAGTAGGAGGGTATAAGGCAGGATGCTAAGTAGGATCAAATAACATACTGCTATTACATTATGAATAAACAAACTAAAACTATTAATTATTCTTGCACTCTTATATTGTGAGAGAAGCCAATAAATATTATAAATATCGTTAAGTTATTTAATGTAATATATTACAACAGGCTGAATATTACTGTAAAAAGTAACTGATTAAATAATATAGAGAGAGATAATACTCAAGTGATAAGATACAAACTAATCATTTGCAATCTAATAAGTATAATGATATACCAATAACGTCCTTAGTTGAATAAAAATAAACTAAGGTTTTATAGTTTGAGTGTTGTAAGTGAGACTTTGTATATATGTGAATCTAAATAATATATACTAAATTTGTATAATATAATCTAGACATTACAATTTAGATATATCTACCTTTGTGGTAAAATTGCTAGGTATCACAATTGGTTTGCAATTTAGGTATGAGTAGAAATAAACATATAGTGTCACATTGTGTGGGTCTATGGAGTCAATATGTCTCTCTTTCCGCCAATCTCATTACTAAAGTAGTGTATGATGCGACTGGCAGCGTTATTAGAGAACACGCACATGTCGACACAGCTCACACGATAATAATAACTCTGTGAATATATAAATATATTATAATAAACTCGCACGTCGTCGGCGTTTAAGCTTTATAAGGCAGAATATTCAATTTCTTTATCTGAACACAACGAATTATATTTCAAAACTCATACATCTATTACGTATTCAAGTACACCTATAAATATTAAAATATCGACCTACATAAAATTATATATCTTATATCACTAAAATTATCATATTAAATCTCGTATATTGAGAGTTTAAAAAAGTAAGAATTATATATATAAGGTTAATTTCTTAAAATTTTAGATAATATATTTATTATAATATATAGGAAAAATAATACAATTATAAAACATTGTAGTTGTGTTCTACAAACTTTAGTTATGATATTGACAGAGAAGAAAATATGTGTTATGTGATATTGATGTAAGAGACATTGGATGATGAGAGTGGAGATGGTGATTACATAAAATATTCCATACCCAATTGTAATAGAGCAATATATTTGAGTAATGATTCTGAGTTGTTTGCTCTAATTGAATCTTGAGAAGAGAGGAAAAACACCTCTTTATTATAAACAAATATTCAATATAGAGAGAATAATGAAAACTTTTAGTGAAACAAATGCTCTCGTAACAACTAGAGGTAGTTAGATTAAAGCCGCAGATGGATTTGAAATAGATGATATCGTAGATAAGACAGTAATAGGTGATCTATGAGTTTTGTGAGGGTGAAGGAACTCTCGTCAACTCAAGTGAAAGTATAACGATGATGAGGCAGGATAGAGACACATTCAAACGGTCCGAGTGACAATAGTTGAAGAGATTATTTATTTAAAAGACGCTCATCGTGTAATTGGTGTAACGATAGAGAAGAGATAAAAACGCGATTTGAGCTGCAGAGTTTTAAGTAGGATGCTAAGGTGCTTGATTTGAAATGGATAGGACTGTATTGTTCACAATAATAATAGGAAATACCGATATGCAAAATATATATTGAATGTAACTCAGGGAATCAGGCTCATGTCTCATGAGATCTTGCACGCAAATACGAAGTCTTATATAATGATGCAGATGATTAATATAATGTTGTCACTCACTTTAGAATAAGGAAAATATTGATGTGATGGATATGGTAGATAGAGACTCCCCACTGAGATCTGAGGGAGAGAAGAAACAAAGGATATTAGAATATCATTGAGTAGATTAGCTATATACAATGTCTGCTTCACGAAGATGTAAGAAACAAAGAAGACAATCCTTAGGGGCTATGATCTAGGTGTGTGAAGACGAATAATAATTAATAACGTTGAGATGATCTTTTACTTAAGAAGTTGGATTTTAAATGATAAAACTTAAGAAATGATCAATGAGAGAAGAGAGGAGAGCGCGGTGCTAAGATGATAGTAATTGAGCACATACTATATATTATGTGAAGATAGGTCGTATAATTGAATCTCACTCATGATTTTTAGAAGAAGTAAGGTATATACATTGCAATGTATTATAAGGTTCACTCAGTGACCTTGGTTTAATGCTTGGAATTAGATAGCTCCCTCACTAATGTAGTGAAGTGTGTGTTGTTTGTTATGTGAAAGAGTATTCTGACCGACTGCATCGAGACCAATATAAGGAAAAAGATAGCGAAATCTGAGTCGGAGATGAACGAATGTACTGGTTAAGGCATAGATAATCCGTGTATGGTGGTCGCAAGTATGGCTATATGAGAGTGAAAAGGCAGGTGGCAATGCACATACTGAATACGTGAGAGGGATGGCGAGAACAATGTGTAAGAATATGACATTATGGGTATTGGCGTGTGGACCACCTGGGCCAGGGAATGAACCTATACATTGACGAGTGCACTTAGATCCCTTATTATGAGGTGTCGCTCGTTACTGCCGCGGTCCTATGATTGCTCGGTGAGGGTGGATTTTCTGTCAATGATACCCGCAGTATACTCACTATAACTTAATTGAGAGAGAGAGCAGCGAGAAAGTCACAGAAGCTGGTATAGTGGAGGATAAATAATAATATTATATAAACATTCTTGTACACGGAACTGGAACACTAGTCTCTGGTAGCGAGTGGGTTCTATGATTGACAATCATCTCCTATCTCTATTTATTGGGCTAACGACAATGCTGTACGATGCCTAATTTTTTAGTGTCTGTCCACCAATCTGCATGTATGAGAAGGCATAAAAGGCTGAAAGGAGTTGGATGATATACCAGATACCAAATGGAGAAAGGAGTAAATTAATATATAGAGTAATTCATACCTCGAGACAATAATGGTGAATAATTTAAAATTATGAATATACTGCATTGGACACATTAAAGAAAATTGGATACATCTGACATCAGAAGATCCCCTCTAAAATCAATATCATACGCTTAAGGTGGTTTCTACGATTCATTTTATCTCATCCACCTGACAAAACAACGACCCTACTCGTCTCACTCGCATCACATTATTTGTGGGACTTCCTAAAAGAATAGAAGAAGACTCAAAATGTAAAATCAGATAAAACTTCCTTATAGCAAAGTCCCCCTCAAGGATGATGGATCACAAGATCCCGAGGAGAATCTTTTATCTATATACTCGTGTAACAAGGATTTATATTCATATTATGCCGATATTTAAGCGTAGTATTTCGGGAACATAACAAGAACAAGGAATAATAGAAGTCAATCATTACACAAGGCAAGTTAAAAATAAATTCTCTTTATATCGATACTTTAAAGTAAATAAATATGTTTAATTGTGTATTAATTTTCTATAAAAATATTTAAACTATAAATGCAATAGTTATAAATGGACCTTTAGGCTGGCGCACTCCGCCGTGGACGCAGAATAATTATTCTCTCTAAGAAGAGCAATAAGCAAGTGGAGCGGTGTAGACGCCACGTGTATATTTATCAGTAGTTTCTCTAGTACACAGATAGTTCTTGTATTGTATTAATTCGCCTTTTGGCCCCGATTGGTCTTCAAATCTCAGAAAAAATATTTTGAATCCCTAAATATTCCCTAATATATTCGGGTGACTCGTCCTCTATTAGAAGACACCCACTATTAGAGCGCTATCTTCACCACTTATGAACTCTCATACTTTACATATTCAGCTGGGATTGGGCACAGTAGGTACACAAAAACACTAAAAGGAATAGAAGAAGTGAACTATATACTGGGTTTGTAATGCGGCGTACGATCTTTTCAAGACATAGTACTGCTCTGGAGATGGCTATATCTTCGAATTTCACCTTATCGGAAATAATGTACTATTAAACGAGGTTCATTTCTCAACCCACACCAGATAAAATTGGTGATCTATCTTCATACAGTAACTGTATGACAGATCAACTGAGAGAAATTAGAGAACCTATTCGTAATGTGTTAGCATTTAGAGTTATATATACCAACAAATCAAAAAATATTGGAGTTAATGAAAAATTAATCATTACAACTACATATTCAAAACCTCACTAATTTTGAGAATTCTTAAATTTATATTATTAAAATGTTAATATATAGCAAATATTTTGTATAAACACTAGTTGTGTAAAACAACTTAATCTCTCCCTCCTAAAAGAAATATACAATATAACTATAATAAATACAATGAAAAATAACAATGTATCATATATGATATAGTAATATAATATGTTAAAAAAATATATTATCTTTAATTGTAAAGTTTTCCCATCTTATTAATTTTGGTTTGAGTAAATGAGATAGCATGGAAGTAAGGTAACATACAATACTACGAGCTATATACCATTATACCAAAACTACATACTACTTACTATACTACTACTCATAATTACTTTATAACTAACAGTAACTATTCTATAAAATATACATACCTCTACTACTACTACTATCATATATATATACTAAATAAAATAATGAATGAATAGATAAATAATATTATAATAAGTATAATTAAAATATATTAACCTTGTTACTCCTACATTTAACGTATATATATAAAATTATAAGTCATTCGAGCATCACATCTATGTTTATTTCTGTCCAAAACATAGTTATATGATCCCCTTTCTTGCGTCACCCAGTAACTAAATCCCTACGTAATTGATTGGTATAAAGACGGATATTCTAAAGGATCTTATGTGATAGGATTCGTTGGGTAAATACTTCCTTGATATAAAAAATATATAAATAAATAGTAGAAATTTAATAAACCCTATTTTATTAAGTTTATTATATATATATTTATTGATTAGTTTATATTTTTAATAGTCATTACATGAACAGTTTATGAAAATTTTACTAAAATCTTTTTTCATTATTTCTTAATCACTCATTAGAAAGCTTAAAGTTATTCTAAACTCCAGCTTAATTTATAAAATTATTGATTTTAGAACTGCATCGCTGCTATGTAGGTCTAGATATATAAATTCCTTATAGCAAAACTATAAATTCCTCAGCAAAGAATCAAAACCATTGTAAAAATATAATTTTCAACTTAATCGAGTTCTCAATCATTTTTAATTATTAATGAGAGATCGTGCTTCGTGACACTTTAGCTCATACACTCAACCACGAATAGAAATAATACCAAAAAAAATAATATACGACGCTTTTCAATTAGGATCTCTCCTAGTCACGGTCGCGCACCAACTTTACAACAAAAACCAATTATAGTTTAGCGCCCCCTGTGTTATGAAAGTACTTCCATAATTAATTTATATAGTAGAAAAAGTAAACTTACTCCTTAATAAGAAGAGTTCTTAGTAAAATATTTCCGTCTATTTCTGCTGACCCTAAAAGTTGAAGAGAAGCTTTGATCATTAAAATTACTTATTTCAAGTTGGTTAATGTCCATCTGAGGTGTGGGTGAAACGAAGCGCCATGAACGAAGTCGTGGTGAGTCTGAAATGACAATTGCATTCTAAAATAAATGACTCCTATAACAAAATACACAGTGTAGAACATAAAAAAATGATAAGTAATATTGCAAATTATATTTAGATAGTATTCCAAAATTTATATTACAAAACATATTATTTTCTATGCTTTTTCATTAAGAGTAACTAGGCCGGATTTCACTCTGAACTCACGGCTGCATGCTTCAACCACTACATTATTTTACAAGTTATATAATAAGAACAATTTTTGGGGTGTAGTTTATTATGGTGTGTGTAGTGTGTATGTGTGTGTGTGTGTGGTGTGTGTGTTGTGTTGTGTGTGTAGTGTGTGATATATATATATAATATATAATAAATGTAGTGAGTGTGTGTGTGTGTGTGTGTGTGTGTTTGTGTGTGTTGTGAATCGTATTCGTGTGTGTGTGTGGTGTGTTGATTATTATTTCATTAAAGAATTTTTATGTTAATATTCAATATTTATAATTATGAATTTTTTTAAAAGCATTTCAAACAGTATAATATTCTATTTGTATAGTTACTCGGCAATATGTAAATATAAAATTATATTTACTTACTTCACTATAAGTGGGGTTTATGTAGGGGGGATGGGTAAATTATTCATTTTCAATACAATAGCAATTTAGACGCATAATAATTATCAGTGCTAGTAATAACGATAAGCTAATTTATCTACTCGGGAAGCTCATTATTGTTCTTACATACTCTTTGACTCAAATAGTGAGTAGGTTTGAGATAATGTATATTATATTATACATTATTACTCAGCCTCCCATGTATTTTATTCTGTCAACAATATTACATATTATTACCATAAATCATTACACATATCATATGATATGATTACTACTACTCGAAACTAATCATATTAACGAGGGAAGCATTTCGCGTTGTAGACTTTAAGATGAAGACCCTACAGGCAGTAGTATTTCACTGTTAGTATGAGCAAGTATTACCTGTTCGAAAATAGACCTAACGATAATGGATAGTAGATGGTTACATAAGCACTAATTTTATGCTGCAATTCGAGAAAAAAAAAACAAGGCAGTAAGGACTTCTTACTGACTATGAATAGGCTAGGCTCCATTCTAAAAACTAAATCAACGCACTTCTCTATTAATAATGAACTCTGCGATGCATTGCTGCACGTTCAATCACCCTCCCAAGGTTTTCTTAACAGTATCTTGCAGCATCAACTAGTGCAGATTTTTTCTGCTTGTGAAGCCATATCAAAAACGCAGTTACTCTAGCAGTAAAAATCTGTTCTTATGAACAGTAAAAAAAAAATGCTTTCGTGAACAGTAAAAAAAACTTCTCTTATGAACATTAAAAAAACTGCTCTTGAGCAGTAAAAAGAAACTGCTCTTATGAACAATGAGTTATTGCATGCAGAACCTTAGCCTAATAGTGTTGGGGTTCACATTTCTGGCATTGCGTAAAACCAAAGGAGAGCTAATAGACAAAGTATACTTGTGTTATGTACACTTAATATTGAACTGAAAATCGCCTAAATTGTTTCTTAAATGAAATTTGGAACGGATTTTCCTTAGATTTTATCGAATAGAAAATCTCGTAAGATAAAACACTGCTTTCAATCGCATATATAACATATTGATTCGGGATTATTGCGTTTTTGTACCGATTATTTTGTCCATAATTAATATTGTGCTTTAACGTAAAAGGTAATGACATCATAAGCGTTTCTCTACTTTAAACGCATACCATGATACGTGATAAATATGGAAATAACGCTTATATGGTATGAGTGTTTTAAAATAGAAAAAAAGCAAAATGTACTGCGTTACATTTAGCTCAGTTACACTTGCAAATTCATGTAAACTTTTTCTCGAAACAAAAATATAATAAAAATAACCTAAATCATGTTTGCCTCGTGTCAAGTGGCCGCGGTGCTTGGACTTATAGGCTAGAGAGTTCTCACTGATTGGCTCTTTTTAGGGGCAATGGCAGCCCTAGGCTTTACAGTACGCCATCATGTTAAAACTTGGTGAACTCGTTACAGCAACAGATGGGCTAAGTGTGATTTTCGTTAGATATATTTTATATTCACAAGTACTTAATATAAGTATTATAAAATTTCTGGGGCACATTTCATTAATATTATAAATATGTTAAATAAACCTATGTATTATTTACTATTTTTATCTAATGAACCGATAGGATTATATTATCCTTAACTATTTATATTTTAATAAATTTATTTTATAGTTACTTTAATCATATTTATAATTATTATGCATTTTAATATAAAATATCCCATATAATATTTAAAATTATATATATTAGTTATATATATATATTTATTATTTCATTTAATTATAATTATATATTTAATATAATTTATAATTTATATTATATATGTGGATAATTGGGCTGTTGTAATTCATTGTTAGGCCTTGACTTATATGCGCGCTGAGGCACTTTTAAATGTGGCGCACTATATTATTAGTGGGCCTGAGCGGCGATTTCTCTCAAGGTCGCACTCCTGTCCTTGGAGCAGCCAATTTTGATTTATTTATATTAATAAAATCTATTTTTGTTACTTGTTTATTTTTATCTGTTCATCTTTTGTTATAATTGCACACATTTAGTTTTTTCAAATATGAAATTTATATTTAATAGATTGTGGCACAGAAACCCACACAGAATGAGTTTTCTATCGAAAACAAACATATAAACGCTCTAAAAAAATACGTCTCTAATAATAATATTTTAATTTAGTTTCTCATAAAGAATGAAGATAATGACTTGCAGATCGATTTACGTTATGACAACATTTGTAATTATTTCTCATTGATTATTTTTCTCACTGTATAATGATGCTACACTCACTTAGATTCAAAATGGCTCCGTAATACCAATTCCATATAGAAATGAAGCTAATGCGTGCTCAGCTGTCGGTACATTGAGTATCTTCCTTGAATGTAAAAACTAGTAAATTGGCTCATTAAATAGTTATGGGAATGACCATATATTTACTCCTGTGCTTACTTTATTGATCTTTACCACTAGTTTTCCTACACACCAAAAGTTTAACAACATAAGCTATGTCTATATATTAAAAAATCATTCATAATATGATTCTCCTAAGAAAACCAGTTTGAGTTTGACGTTGAAACTGTTTTAAATACAGTACTAATGGCTCACAAAAAAATGTGGGAAGTTATGCACTAGCGTGACTTTAAACTACTCAACCTCACTAAAAAACTGGATAACTAGCGTGACCTAGGGTAATTTACTCACTAGGCTACGTGTACTTTTCTTCGGCCTTACTACCGTAGGCGTAAAACAGACGACGGCGGTGTGTGGAAATAGTTTCCCCCTTCCTATTCACCACAATGATTCTGAAATTAACATACACCTTAATTCGTTACCTTCATTTTTAAGTGGTTTATTATCTATAACACCACTTAAACGTTGGAACTGTTTATGATAAGAAAATTACAAGGTACTTATAAGCTCACTCGCATGCACTGGTACACTCTTCGCGCCTCCTCGACGATCAACATAACACTCACATCTCTTTTGAATAGCAGGGTGTAACATATTTATTGCGGTTTAATAATTGAGTCACACGCAGGGTTTGTCCTATACCTCACACTCAATGAGACAACTCCCACATTAAAACGGCTCGTCTCTCGTTAATAACGTACTCTCCTCTCCATACATGTGTTATTCTGTCTCCCGAGATCGTGTTCATCTTAATATAATGTCGAGCCCCATCGAACGGTTTAATTAATAAAATAATTATATTCTTTTTGTAAATTTTATATATACAATAAAATTATTCTTTTAGAGTTATTTCGGATTGCTTTAAAATTTCGGCTATTCTGACAGAGTTAGGTTTAATTTATGTTAATCTTATAATATCATCGTTTGAATCTACCTCCTGGAAGGAAATTAATCTATTTATTTATTATTATCTTATAATTATTATTAATATTATTATATATTTAATTATTATTATAATTATTTATTAATAATTTAATATATTATTATTATTAATTATTTAATTATTATTTATTATTTAATTAATTATTATATATTTATTATTTTTTAATTATATAATATATTATTATTATTCTATTATTATTTACTTTAATTATTAATTCATTATTATATTATTATTAATTATTATATTATTATTTAATTATATTATTATTATTATTTAATTATTATTATTAATTATTATTATTAATGTTAATTATTATAAAAGAATAGTTTACTATTAAAATAGTATTTCATCGCTGTTCGCGGCTAACTACTACTTACTTTAACTTTATAACTTACTACTACTATACTAATTACTACTAACTACTAACTGACTTAACTTACTACTTACTAACTACTACTACTTACTACTACTACTTAACTAACTTACTACTACTATAATTTAATATAATAATAATAATAATAATATAATAATATATTATAATTTAATATTATAATAATTATAATTATATAATAATAATAAACTTACAGTCTACTTTTTACCGAATTATTTATATTCAGTCTCTCTCAAACATCTCAATACGTGAGAGAAATGTTCCTGATCTTGTCGTCATACAGCTAGTATAGGGAAAAAAGTCCTCTATTATATCAATTATAATATAATATTATAATATTAATTAATATTAATTATAATATATATTTAATATATAATAATATATATATATTAATATTAATATATATATATATTTATATAATTAAATTAATTATATATTATATATATATATTACATTTTTATTTTTGTCTCTCTCTCTCTATTTATGACATTTTATATTTAGCTTACTGATATTTCACCCAATATAATGTAATTGTTTTTACTATGTAAGTATATATGTTCATAAACTTTTCGATATAGATATTTTATAATATTATATGATGTAGAGATATTATGTATTTTTTACATTATACTATGTAATAATAAGCTTATAATATAAACATTAGTCTGATATTAATACATCCAATAAATAATGTAATTAGTGAGTTTTTTCTATGGTTTATAAGTATTTAGCGTATATTAACTACGATAGTAATATTTTCCTTTTGAATTTTTTTTTTATATTAAAATGTATATTTTATTTTTAAAAATAATTAATTATTTAAATATTCCTTAAATACACCGTTTTAGAATAAATATTAAATGACATTAATATCTATATATATATATTTATATATAATAATATATATATTAGTTATTAATTATATCTACGTAAAATATATATGTTTTAAAAAAAATATAAATTAATAAAAAAATTCAACAACTGTATATTACTGGTATACTATCAATTTTAGGGAGAAACAACAACAGTACCGATAACATAATAATAAAACATGATAAATAACAGAATAATAATAATAATAATGAATCAATAATAATCAATAATTAATTTTAATTATATTTAAATTAATAATTATTATTATATAAATAAATTAATTATTTTACATATAATTGAATAATTAATTAATAATTAATAAATTTAATAATAATATCAAGTAATTAATTATAAAAATAAAAATAATTAATATAAATTTATAATAATTATTATTAATATATTAATACATAATTTGTTATAATTAATACAATAATATCTATAACGAGTATAAAAAATATAAAGTTCATGTGTTGCTAATAATAATAATAATAATAATAAT
>JABUQX010029055.1:0-7500 GCA_015478945.1 Trachelipus rathkii
TAATTTTAAATAACAAAATCATTAAATTGATTTTCTAGAATTATTTTGTTTCTGTTGTGTTGTTAGTTGTTGTTGTTTTTCTTGCTGATTTTTAATGTGTAGGTATGTATTTTTGGTTGTTGATGGTGTTTTTTGTATTGTTGTGCTATGAGCGATTTATATACAACAAATTTAATGTTCTATGAATTACAACAAATTTAATAGTCATTACATTAGAGAAAAACATTTGAATACGCAAAAGATTCGCCTGTCACTTCTCGGTCACTGTTAATTCAACCAATTTCAGCCTTTCCCAGCGGACGATGTCCGAACTCCGTCATCGTCACGTGGGAAATCAGCACCACCAAAACGCTCTTTTTATTCAGTTTTAACTATTGTACCTGAAAGAAGAGAAAGATAGAAAGATTTAGTATTTCTTAAAATGAGTTCTATGTTAGAATGTTTGAGGGGGGGGGGGGCGGAGTCGAATCAGAGTCAGACCGGAGTCTCATCCGAAACAGAGTCGGAGTCGAACTGCTGGAGCCAGACTAATTGAGGAATCTAACCATAACTGGGAAGCGAAGCCTGCAGCTAATTTTTTTCCAGCCATACACTTTCATTATTACATTAAACCAACCCTATATATCAGCAACATGTTTGTGTTGAAAACTCGATATAGGTTTCAGAAGTACAAAAACAAATTTCTTTAATATATATATAATAGATAATATATATAATAATATATACATATAATGAGTATATATATATTATATATATATATAATATAATATATAGATATATATTATAGTATATATATATATATATATATTAATATATATATATATATAAATATTATATAATATATATATAATAATAATTAATTAATATATAATTCATAATATATTATAATTATTATATATTAATATATTATATATAAAATTATTAAAAATACAGAAAACTATAGAATAAAAAAATACTGTAATTATCATTAGCAATTAATAAACATTATTACTATTTTAGTAAATTTGGTCCAAAATCTATACAAAATGACGGGTTACATTACATAAATAGTAAGACCACTAGCGGTACTTACGTGTCTTATAATGTTACTATGAGAATTCCAAAATAGGAGGAATTGATTTGAGGAAAAAAGTAATAATACACTATTGGGAAGATTTCTTAATTTATCTCATATCACAATTATTAATATATATATTATAATACTAATATATATAATATATTATGATATAATATATATATATGGATATTAATATATATATATAATATATATATATATATATTAATATATATAATATAATATATATATATTAAAATATTTCTTTTTATTATTATTTTAATCATTTTTAAATTTTAATAATTTTATTATAATTATAATTATAATTAATTTATTGAAAGGGGTCAAAAATAATATAGCGTGAATTTCATCTACTGAAAAAGCTGGAGTAACATTCTTCTAGCCGCAGCATGTTCAACACAAGCTGTGGAACACGTCATTATTGTTTACTATTTGATCCTATTAAAAGAAGCGCCGCTTTTAGGAGCAGTCGGTCGAAGATCCTTAAACGAGCGTCTTTGATTCGACCCCGATGGTCCCGTCCGGCTGTTTCTTTAAAATACCGATAAAAAGCAAAGGTTCGTGCCCGCTATCGGACTGAATGAAGTCCCGCGTTGTTTCCCAGGAAGATCTCCCAACGGCTTCAATACAAGTAAATGGACGGAACAAATGAGAAACGCTGGCACGACTACATAATGATATAGTATATATATATATATATATATATATATATATATATAAATAAATATATAATAAAAATATAACCTTATATATACTTATAATAATATATATAATAATATAAATATAAATATATATAATAAATGATAGAATACGGATAAGTATTATAAATATATAATATATATATATTAATTGCTTAGAGAAATAGAAATTCTCATAGCTGGGTCTACTTCTTCCCACATTCCTCCTATTTTGGAATTAATTGACATTAACGAACGCCGTCTTACCCTAGTTCTTCTTGTAATGTACCCCGTTATTTTGTTTTAGATTTGCAAAAATTACAAAAATCAGGTTAAATGTTTGTTTTAAATTTGAGGAGCAACAAAATTATTTGGCCATTTTATTATTATTTTAATTTATATATATATATATATAATATATATATATATATATATAGATATAATATATATTATATAATATAATATATATATTATAATATATATTATATTATATATACTATATAATATATAATATATTATATATATAATTACCTATATATATATATATATATAATATATTATATATATAATATATATATATAATATATAAAGAAATTATTGTTTTGTTACTTCTGAAACTATTAGCGATCGTTTCACACAACAAATGTTGCTGTATATAGGGTTGGTTTAATGTAATAATGGAAAGGTGTATGGCTGGAAAAACAATTAAGCTGCAGGCTTCGACTCCAGTTATGGTTAGATTCCAATTACGACTCTGGCTCCAGCAGTTCCGACTCCGACTCCAGTTTCGGATGAGACCTCGGGTCTGCCTCCGGTTCCGACTCCAAACCCCCCCCCCCCCTCAAACATTCTTAACATAGTAGTCATTTTCAGAAATGCTAATCTTCTTCTCCTCAGGTACAAATAGTATAAAAACTGGAATAAAAGAAGCGTTTGGTGGTGCTATCTTCCACGTGACGATGACCGAGTTCGGGAACATCGTCGCCGCTGGGAAAGGTCGCAAAATTGTTGAATTTAACAGTGAACTCGAGCGTACAGGCGAATCTTTTGCGGTATTCAAAATGTTTTTCTTCTTATTGTAATGACATATTAAATTTGTTGTAATTCATAAGACACATTAATTTGTTGTATATAAATCGCTCATACGGCAACAACAATAACAAAAAACACCATCAACAACAAAAAATAATACCACTACTAACATTAAAAACATCAGCAAGAAAAACAACAACAACAACAACAACAACAGAAACAAAAATAATTTAGAAAATCAATTTAAATGATTTGAATTATTAAAATTAGGTAATTAATTATTTGATACAATTATTCCCTGTAGTTGTCAGTTTGAGACCTTAGTTCTCAATTTTATTATCTGAATAATAATTATTATTACTATTATTATTATTATTATTATTATTATTATTATTATTATTATTATTATTATATTATTATAATCTGTCAAAGATTTCAAGTCATTATTATTATTATTATTATTATTATTATTATTATTATTATTATTATTATTATTATTATTATTGTTATTATTATTTAATTAAAGACGTATTTACCTGTCATAGCTTCCAGAGGAATATGGAACCCCACGAGTTATTCACCAGCAAGGAAACGATCTCTTTATAGGAACAATGAAGAACCTTATTGTTCAAACTACTTTTCAATTTGATCCCAAAGTCATTACTCGGGTATATGTATGTTGTATATACTATATATACTAATATATATATATTATCAATATATAATATAAATATATATATATATTATATATACAATTATAATGTTATACTATAATATATATATATATAAACTTTCCTTTCTCATAGTGCTTTATCCCCTTCTCAGAGAGTAACACGGGGGACTACAATATAATTATATATATATAATATATACTATATATATATATATTATAGATATATATATATATATAGAATATATATATAATATATTATATATATGGGTAAATAGATAGCCTTTCTAGGTATATTGATACCTTAGGATCCGACGAGGGGTAGAAGAACCCCTGCCTGTCCTCTATATATACTATATATATAAATATATATATATATATATAATATATATATATAATATTAAATAATATATAATATATATATAATACTATATATATATATATATATATATACACTACGTATCATAATATATGACTCATTATTTCATTCTTCTGTCTATTCGTTATTTTTTCTTTTATTTTTTATTTTATTTTTATATTTTTTTTATTTTTTCCTTATTTATTTTCCAAATTATTTTTATTTAGAACCTCTTAGTTATTTATTTATTATTTTAAATTCTTTTATAAAGGTCTACTTGGAGGAACTTTTTTGGGGTTTGGCCGTCCACCGTTGAGCCCCACTTTTTAAACAGCTGGAATGGGACTAACGATGTTTCACTATGTTGACGCTTCTTCACACGAATTTAAAAGGTGGGGACAAAAGATTGGAGGTGAGTGTGTGTGTTATATATATATATATATATTATACTATAACATATATATATATTATATATTAATATTATATAATATATATATTATTATATATATATATATATATATCAATTATATATATATATATATAATAATCATACTATATATATATATATAATATATATATATACTATAATATATACTATTATAGCTATATATGGTAGCTGTAATAAATATTCAAGTTTCGGTTTTGTACTGGAGAGGGCCCAATGCACGTCCTCAAACATTGAGGAGCAAAATGCATCTCACAGGAACATTTCTCTTACGGAGACCTGCCCACCACCCCAAATTTACGTGAGTGGTGGGAAATGAAAATTTAACATATACTATATTTACTGTGCTTATGCATAATCATCGATTTAGTACATTTACAGTATATATATATATATATATATATATATATATATATAATATATATATAGTATATATATATATATATATATTATATATATATATACTATAGTTATATATATATATATATATTATAATATATATATATATATATATTATATATATAATATATATATATATATATATAATATTTTTATAATATATATAGTATATATCATATATATATATATATTATATATATTATTTAATTAAATATAATTTTTATTAATCTTTAAATATTTTAATTATCTACATATTTTTGTACATTATTTTATTTTAATGTATTTATGCATTAATATTTAAAAATTTATATACTATATATATATATCATATATAGTATATATTATACAGTTTGTTTGTCAAAGTGCCGACATGAACTCAAGTAGCACAATAACTGTCATCGGAGGAAGTGCAGGCAAATGGGTTGCCCCGAAAATGGAAGACTCAGGAAATTAGTTTACGAAGGAGAAAACGCGAGAAAACCTATTTCAGGTAAGGCCGATACTATGGCAACCCACAGTGCCTGTAGTCCTCTGAGTTGCCTATTAGTCTTAGTTTTTTATTGTTCTTGCTATAATGATTTTTTGTGAAGCGATATATATACTACTATATAATATAAAATATATATATACTTATATATATATATATATATATATAGTATATATATATAATATATAATTAACATATACTATATATACTATATATATAATATATATATATATATATATTAATATTCGAAAATCTGCACAAATATTAACATAATGAAGAGGTGCATAGTGAATGTGGGTGCGGTTTGATGGGTACAAGAAGGAATAGGGTAATTTTGGGGATGAGTTATGAGTAAGGAGAGCGTAATGGGTAGAGTGAAAAAGTTGAAGAATTGGTAAAATCTGCAGGTATAGATAAATTACTGGTGAGTGAAATGATCAAAACGGAGGCGAGAGATGGTGATGGATTGGAATTGGAAGTTGTGTATAAAGCGTTTATGGGAAGGGGTATAAGTTCCAAGGGATTGAGGAGAGCGAATAGTACCCTTATATAAGGGTAATGGGAGAAAGGGGAACTGAAGAAATCTATAGGGGAATAATTTAGTTTGAGTTTTTGTAGGGAAGGTATCATGCTGCGTATTTTGATCGACAAGCAGCTGCGTCGACGTGACTGAAGGGCTGATGGGTGAAGAACAAGGTGGCGTTTAGAGTAGGTAGAGATGGCTGGATCAATAATCTTTACATTGAAACAAAGATTGAGAAAAATGCAGGGGAAGAGAACTAAACTTGTATTCTAGGGTTCTTATGGATTTGCAACAGGCGTATGATAGAGCTAATAGGGAAGGTCTCTATGGCAGGTGTTTATGATATATTGATGTTTGGTGGTAGGCTTCTGAATGGAATCAAAAGTAGTATGCCCATAGTGAAGCGTGTTGTAAGAATAATGGGTCAATCGTGATTTGCCGGAGGATATAATAGCGGGAGTTAAGACCAGGGTTGTTGTTATATCTCCTTGGTTATTCAAGTTTGTATATGGATGGGTTATGAAAGATTCGAGGTGGGGATGGCAGGTAATGGTGTTAGAATAGATGGAGAATGGAGTGAGTGGAGGGTGCCACCTATTATAATGCGGATGATTTGGTTCTGTGTGGTAAATCTTGAAGAGAGTTTCGAGGAGGATGGTAGAGAGATGTGGCACACAGGTGTTGTAAAAGGAGGGCTTGAAAGTAAACGTGGATAAGGAGTAAGGTTATGGTTCGTGAGTGAGGACACTCCTCAGTGAGAAGTTATGTTAGATAGTGAGCAGCTGGAACAGTGTCTGAGTTTAAAATATTTAGGGTATATGTTGGGATGAAAAGGGAACGGGAGATGCAGAGTGTAGTAGGGAAAGTTGTGAATGGCAGAAGGTGGCGGTGCAATTAAATCGTTGTGGAATGTAAAGGGACTAAGTCTTGACTGTGCGCTAGGGTTTACATGAGGGTATGTTGCGTTACCTGTTATTGATATAGTAGTGAGACTATGGGTCTGGGAATAAGAATATAGATCTAAAGTTCAATGTGTTCAGATGGACAATCTTAGGGTGTGCTAGGTGTGAAGAAGAAATTGATAAAGTAAGGGAATGAACGTATTAACAGAGTGGTGTTGTGGTGTGAAGGAAAAGGCCGGTAAATGAAGAGAATAAATGAAAGTATGTTTGAGATGGGGTCATATGGAAAGGATGGAATGATAGTCGCGTGGTTTAAGCGGATGTATAAGTGGCGAGACTTTGTTTGGAACCGACCGCCGGCTGGCGGACGAAGGAAAAGTTGGATGTGAGTCATTAAGCGAATGTTGAAGGAGAGAAATGTTGGAGTTTGGTAGAGGCGAGAAGAAAGGTGTATAACAGGATGATGCGGGGGATGTTGAGGGGTATGCGTTGTGGCTAGCGGTTGCGAAAAAAAAACCATGTTTTTTTAAAAAAACCAAAAAACCATTGTTTTTTTTTTAAATAAACCAAATAAACCAACGTTTTTTGGGTTTTTGGGTTTTTTATGCTATTTTGATGTTTTTAATGTGGTTCTTATTGGTTTTAATAGATTTTAAGGCAAACGATCCACTACTGGAAAACTGTGTATCACACATGTGGCTTAACACATATTTTTAAAATTCCTAATAAAATTTCTTTAGATTCTTAAATTGCAAATTTTCTTGATAACTGTTAAACTGGTATAAAATTATTATTAGTTTTTGAGTTTTACATAAACTCATAAAGTTAAAAATAAGAGGGTATATAGTATAAAACTCCTATCTGAAAAAAAGGTATACTTTATTATATTACCAAAAAAAAAAAAAAAAAAAAAAAAAACGCATTAAAGAAAA
>JABUQX010029055.1:17500-35000 GCA_015478945.1 Trachelipus rathkii
CTCTGGCTCAATCGTCTGCCTCTCGAAATGCGCCGTTTGATGGCGTTAATCAACCCTAGCTCCACGCTAGAAGAGTACGGTCAAATGGCGGACCGTATTCATACCCCTAAACCTGAACTCTTTCGTCTTCTTCTGTGTCAGCTGTTGCTTCTGGGTTTTCATCACCCTCACAATTGAATCCCACAATCACCACTCTCCATATTGATGCACTTCGTCAGGAGATGACGAGTGCTAACCAGGCACTGAGGCAGGAGTTTGCAAATTCCAATAGTGCAAACTATCATTCTCTGTCACAGAGGATGACTAGACTGGAGGAGACAATGGCGTCAATGGCAGCGACCTTGCAGGCCATGAATATAACGCAACAGGCGTCCTTACAGGCCCAGCAACGTCCTCAGTTTTCGCGTCCATTCTCGCCCCGCAGACCTCGCTCTCCATCTCCTCGTCCTATCACCAACAATCCTGCAGATGCTCAACCAGGGGTCTGTTTCTTCCACAGGAAGTTTGGTGCCTCTGTTAAAAGGTGTACCATTCCGTGCACTAATTCCCATTTGCTTACTACCCAAAATTCCCAACTGGGAAACTCGTAAGCCAATCAGCGGAATCAGCAGCTGAGGTGGCTACAGTGAACAACTCAAGGCTGATGATTTACGATCCCACCACCCGCCAGCGTTTTCTAGTCGACACCGGAGCGGAAGTATCTTTACTACCAGCCTCGTCTTCAAAATTTCCTCTTTCTCCTACTGACACTACCCTCCGTGCAGCTAATGGTACGTCCATTAAGGTCTATGGTGAACGGTCCTGTTCCCTAGACCTTGGCCTTCGCCGAGTTTTCCGTTGGGTATTCATTGTTGCAGATGTGGCATACCCTATCCTAGGTGCCGACTTCTTAGAGCACTTCAACCTCTTGGTTGATATTAGGAATCGACGTTTGCTCGACGGGAATACCGACCTTAAAGTGTCTGGTGTTCTCCAAGTTTTCACGTTAGGTTCCATTTCCGTTGTCAATTCTGACATTTCTAATCCTTTTCTCAATATGGTTCGTTCAGATTTTCCTGATCTTCTTCGTCCTTGTTCTTCTCTCCTGCCTGTCAAACATGATGTGCAACATCATATTGAAACGACAGGACCTCCAGTTTCTGCTCGTGCTAGGCGTCTCGCTCCTGACAGACTTCGAGCGGCGCGTGCAGAATTCGAGCATATGCTTGAATTAGGGATTGTCCGTCCTTCTAAATCTGCTTGGGCATCCCCTCTTCATTTGGTCCCTAAACCAAACTCTCTGGATTGGCGTCCGTGCTCAGACTACCGTGCCCTTAATGGTGTTACTGTCCCAGATCGGTACCCTGTCCCACACATCCAGAGTTTCAATTCTAATATTCATGGCTCCACTATTTTCTCTAAAATTGACTTAGTGAGAGCTTTTCATCAAATCCCGGTGGCCGCTCAGGATATCCCAAAGACGGCGGTGATAACGCCCTTTGGGTTATTCGAGTATCTTCGTGTGCCATACGGATTGAGGAATGCCGCCCAAACGTTCCAACGTTTCATAGACACGGTACTTCGAGGCCTACCCTTTTGTTGGGTTTATATCGACGATATTCTGATAGCCAGTACTTCAGCAGAGGAGCATGAAGACCATCTCAAAGCTGTCTTCACCCGTCTGAATGAGTATGGTATCAGAATAAACGCCGATAAATGTGTCTTTGGAGTTTCCTCTTTGACATTTTTAGGCCACACTGTTACAGCAGAAGGCATAACACCTTTCGAAGACCGTGTTTCTGCAATACGTGATTTTCCATTCCCCGAAACTCAGCGAAACCTTCGACAGTTTTTGGGAATGGTTAATTTTTACCATCGGTTCATCCCACGGGCAGCCGCTTTACTTGCACCACTATCTTCTCTTATTAAGCCCAAGAAGCGAGGGTTGTCCACCAAAATTCCTTGGACGCCGGAAACTCGTGAGGCATTTATTGCCACGAAAAATGCTCTTGCGGACAGTACTCTCCTTATGCATCCTAAAGAGGACGCACCGACTCGTATACAGGCCGATGCATCCAATTTTGCTATAGGGGGAGTGCTACAGCAGCTTCAAAACGAGCATTGGGTTCCCCTTGCATTTTTCTCTAAAAAACTCCAACCGGCTGAGACCCGGTATAGTACCTTCAGCCGTGAGCTCCTCGCCATTTACAAAGCGATCCGGCATTTTAGGTATTTCTTGGAAGGTCGGGAATTCCATGTTCTGACCGACCACAAACCGATAATTTTCGCCATTAAATCACGTCATGAACGGCATAATCCGCGTGAAGCTCGACATATGGAGTACATCGCCCAGTTTACTTCTGATATAAGGCACATTTCAGGAGTGGACAACGATACTGCGGATGCTCTGTCGCGAATTCATGTGGATTCCATCTCACCACTTACATCTTTAGATTACGAAGCTTTGGTCGAGGCTCAGGAATCGGAAAGTATTTCGCTCTCAGATGACACATCTCTCCAGCTGAGACGAATTACGCTTCCGAATGTGTCCAAACCTGTTCTTTGCGACCTTTCAACAGGTTCTCCTCGTCCTTTAGTTCCACAGTCTTTTCGTAAAATTGTTTTTCTTACTTTACATTCTTTATCACATCCTGGAGTAAAGGCTTCACAAAAGTTAATTTCTTCACGTTTTGTTTGGCCTGGCATCAACTCTGATGTGAAAAATTGGACCCGTGCATGTTTTTCCTGCCAAAAACACAAGGTCCATAAACACACCAAAGCTCCTCTCGGAAAATTCCTTCCTCCTTCGGAACGTTTCGATAAGGTTCATATTGACCTTGTCGGGCCGCTTCCTCCTTCAGAGGGATTTTCTTATCTCCTCACCTGCATTGATCGCTTTACCAGGTGGCCGGAAGCTATTCCACTTCCGGATATCAAAGCCGAGACCGTTGCGAAAGCTTTTGTCTTTAATTGGATCTCGCGTTTTGGTGTGCCTTCCACCGTCACCACCGATCAAGGCAGACAGTTTGAGTCATTTCTTTTTAAAGACCTTATGACACTCCTAGGCACTTCTCGAGTGCGCACCACCAGCTACCATCCTGTCTCGAACGGAATTATCGAACGGTTCCATCGTCAGTTAAAAGCATCCCTTGCTTATGCCATGGAACACGAGAATTGGATTGAAGCGTTGCCTTTAGTTCTCTTAGAGGTGAGTTCTTTGACAGCACTAGTCCTCTTCCTGTCGATCCTAATTCCTACGTTTCTCGTCTGAAGAAATGCGCTTCCTCATGGAAGCCTACTCCGACTCGTCCAACAACAATCCATTCTTACATTCCTTCTGACCTTACTTCTTGTTCTCATGTTTTCGTTCGTATTGACTGTCATAAAAGGCCTTTTTCGCCCAAGTACGAAGGTCCCTTTCCGGTCCTGCGACGTTCACCAAAATTCTTTACTGTCCAGCGACCAGGTAGAGAGGAAGTCATTTCTATCGATCGACTGAAACCTGCCTTTTTGGAATCAGAACTGTCGGATGACATTGATCTTGTTCCTCCTTCTCCAGGTGTTTTTCTTCCTGTGTCTCATACTCCGGTTCCTGAACCTACCGTCCCGGTTTCTTCTCCTTTGTCACTCCAGGGTCACCAATTTTAAGGGGTTATGTTCTGGTCTTGAATAACCACCTTCAATAATAGATGAATTTTGGATGTTGAAGGGAGTGAGCGTTGTCACGATAAAGTAGCGTTTCTTCCGGAGCGCTGCTTAGGATCATCGGTTGAGGCTAGCAGCCTCCTGCCTCAGACGCCACATATATATACTATATATATAATATATATAATATCTTATATATAATATTATATATATATAGTATATATATATATATATATATATATATATATATATATTAATTATATATATATTATAATATATATATATATATATATATAATAAATTTTTTTATTAAAAAAAAAATTTATATTCTGGGCTGATTGTGTGAAAGCTTTAAAATTAGTTATATTAAGACAAATCATACCATAATACTCCCCCAAAACTGTAGATTTTTTACAACAAGATATTCCTTCCATAATGAGACAAAATTGATTTTTTAACATTAATTAATATCTTGAGAGTACTAAAAAATAGTTTCAAAAAGTTCTCATTTATTTGACGTTCTTGTCAAAATCAATGAATCTTATTAGTTTTTCTAGAATTCTAAATATTTTCATATATTCCATATCAAATTTAATTTCTTTTAAAATTAATTTTGTAATATTCAAGTTGTAATGCCACTTACGACGTTATTTTTTACTTCTTTGGCAAAACATTAGAAAATACCACGGGCACAGTAGCCATATACTAATGTATGCCTTCCTTCACGATGATTCGTATATTATATCGACCGGGGGTAGAGCACATCTCATCATTACAATGGAAAGTAGTTGAACAGATGAGGAAGATGAATCCTGAAGAAGAGGCAGAAGAAGAGGAAGAAAAAGCCGAAGCTGAAGCTGAAGAATTAACCTATTGTACACAGACAAAATTCATGGTTCCTAATAGCGAAGTTCGGCTCCTCCAACTTTAAAGCCTGTCGAGTTAAAAACAGGTAGTTGCTACAGTGCAAACAACTTGATAAACACTTGCACAAAAGCTTTCCAGAATCTCTCGATAGTTGCACTCTTATTTTCCATTTATTTGTGATAGTAGATTTATAAATAGTAATAATGTTAACTGTTTTTTTAATGAATATTTTATTATTTACAGCACATTCCAATCCAAATGTTTAAAGCTTTATAAATTTATTATAAGAATTGTTAGTTCAACCTTATATAGCCCTCTATATTTCTCCAATAAACTACAATACATGTTTAGAATTGTTTGTTTTATTATCCTTTTTAAATCGCAATCTTTATCACATCTGTATCTAGCATCCGGTGTCAGTCTGCAACTACATTCCTAGGTATTTGAAATTATTATTACAATATGCAAGTTCTCTCAATACTGGTTTTAATTTATTATATCGATTTTTTATTCCTGTTCGTATTGTGATATTTAAAATGTTAAATTAATTTTGGGTCTTATAGCACACTACACAAAATTTGTTAGGACGAAATTGAGAAACTTCGCCTACATGAAATGTACCTTACGAATTTATAAAGAAATGAGATAGTAAGTTAATCGCTGAAAGGAATTCCAATTCCCGTTCCTACTTTTTGTCGGCAAGAAAATTGAGCCTTGTTCCAATTTGGGTCAGATACGATTGGCGAATGATGATTTATATCCAATGAACTCCCATACGGGGGGGTGAGGTGCCCTCCCTCTTATAAATTGTAATTTCTTGTGATATTAGCCTTAATTATTTATTAGTTTACTAAAGATCCCCAATTGAAATGAG
This sequence comes from Trachelipus rathkii, assembly GCA_015478945.1. Taxonomy (NCBI): domain Eukaryota; kingdom Metazoa; phylum Arthropoda; class Malacostraca; order Isopoda; family Trachelipodidae; genus Trachelipus; species Trachelipus rathkii. The sequence goes on from JABUQX010029055.1 coordinate 22,866, forward strand.
ACTTATTGAAGTTAAATGAGATTTTGTATAGACTAAAATAATATCAAACCACTAAAAGAAGAAAACTAGCTAGACCCACACCCACAGAAATGGTTAGGGACTAACCATATTCTTTGATACATCTAATTCTTTCGGTAAGGAATCCATTAGAAATCCCTTGCGAGATTGTACAAGTCTCAACGCTACACACAAAGTTCATAACAAGGTTCAACTTCAACTGCCTTAATGTACCTCACTATGAAACGTAATGATCACATCACTAAAATTTTGCGATTTTAACACTTGTATGTACATTTTTTAAAACTTGCAAATTCTGCATGAAAGAACCAATGATAAATTGCCCGTCTCCCAGTCGTGTACAAGTTGAAACCAACTTAAATCTGATAACTCTATAAACTTTAATAAATGTCGTGCAAGTGGGTCAGTATGTTTGCCCCAGGAAAAGCGTTATAAGATCATCCATCATTGGCTTTGGCGATTTAGAAATGTAAGATTTCTGTCCACAAACATTGCACGTGATGCGAACTGAGCATATTTGCTTTGTAAACTTATAAACATTAAGTAATTCTACACCGCTATAAATAATTTAGTTATATAGGAGTGTTAAAACTAAGGCCATTCACATCAATTCTATTTGACGTGTTAAATGAATTTCTTGACGACGGGCTGTAATAAAAAAGTAGGGCCATCAAAGTTTCCTCGTAGCTAATAGTTGTAGTCCTGGCTTGCTAAGCTTCACGGCAGTTTCACTTCGTATTTAGGCCAGTATGTTGAACACTCTTTGTTTTTTTATATTGCAATGATCAGAACTGACCTACAGATACAATTGGTCCATGTTTGCTAAGAGCATCAAATTCCCCTTAGACAGTTTAAAGCAAAGAGTATAACCATTGGCAAGCAAATATCAATTCGCAATATTTACCTACTCGAAGCACACGTTATGATGGATAATGAAAAAGGATTTAGAAACCGCCATTATTGAACACCATGCTGCACGATAGCGACAGCATAAATGGACTTTGAACAATGACGTACATCAAGAAAATTCTCATCTCTGTACACGGTATGGACACTTTAGTCATACTTCCGGCAACTTTCATATCTTTACGATTTGTCTTAGGTATTCGTTAAGGTTTTAAATCTTCAAATAACTTTTTTATGAGCTTGTGTAAAATACGGCAAATAAAATAAAGCACAACTATGATAATACCAGCTGTTTCCATGTATGTAAGAGTAAATACTGGTTCTCCATTTTTTTTTTACATTTGGTACAAAAAATTAACATTTGCATATATGTTTCCCGATTAAGAAATTTATATAACTCCCGAAAGTATATATGCTAGCCCACCCCTTTCTTTAAACATAAACGTAAAACAAAATCAAACGTTTCATCATATTAATAAAATTGTTTCATGTTTTTATTCGTTTGCCATGCTCCTGTACAATAAAAATCTAATTCATTTTTTTGATCGCATAAAATTCGTATGGAAGTTTCATCAAATCGATGAAACCATCACAGTCATTTATTAAATCCACACAATTCAATATAAGTACCCTCCTATTTTTATCAATTCTTTTAAAAATTGTTTTAAATACTTAGCACAATTTTGCAAAAAGAATACTAATTGATAGCCTATATACTATAGATATATATATAAATATTATATATAGGTTACAGTGCGTATATATTTATTTGTATTCTGTAAAGTAACATATACTTATATACACACACATAATATATATATATATATAATATATATAATAATATATATATATAGTAATCCTCACAATTGTAACTATTCGCAAAAATTTTAAATTTGTTTTTTATGTTTAAACTTATGCTAATATTTGCGTAAGCAAAATTTTGATATAAGTACGTAATATTGTATATAAAGCAACGTTTCATTGAGATACTCATTCAGATACAAAATCAGAAGACACTCAGAAAAGAAATAGAAGACTCACTTTAAGATACTCTCTCCGAGCACTCCAATATTACAAGAAAACGCAGAATTGAAAAGGGAGTCAAACTTTCGGAAAGTCAGTGACACCTGCATTCCTACTTATGGAAGTAAAAGAGTAATCTACAAGACGTGTGGAACTTTATTACTTAAATTCATTGAATAATCATTGTTGTTTTATTAACTTTTAAATCATTATCCAATTCATATAGAGTTCTACAAGATAGAAAACAAAAACATATTATAAGATGTACCCCTATAGGCCTATATAATATAATATAATATATATGATATATATATATATATATATATAATATAATATTAATATATATATATATATAATTTATTATATATATATAATATATATATATATATATATATATATATATATATATATATTATATATATATATATATATATATATATATCTATTATATTTTTTTTCATAAATGGATAAAACTAAGAATTGCATTTTATGATCTGAGGGAAAAATAGGAAATAAGGGATTTTATTATGTTAACTAAAATTTGTGGAAGTTTATAAAGTCGATTTTGTGAATGTACTTTTTATTATCTGTTAAATGAGATTTTTTTTTCATTTTCAAAATTATTTTATTTTGCAGTTAAGTTATTTTTTCATTAGGTAGTTATTGAGTTAAATGAAAAATATAACAATACCACCTAGGGTAGATGCACGCAGGTTGGGGTACATGCATGGCAGAAACCGCTTGCTGAAGCGCTCCTCCAAATGCGCGCAAGCGGTGCCGTGTAACAACTTACCCGCGCTGCGCGCGAGTAAATGTGAATATATAATGTAAATATAACTATAGATGAAGCTTTTTTGCCTCACCATAAAATATTAATTCTTTTTATTTAATGATTAAAACCTTTTAGAAAATTGTAAAAAATCCATTCTTTCATTATAATCCTTTAGGAACAGTTGTTCATCATTATATATATATATATAGTATTATATAGAAAATATTATATATTATATATTATATATATATAATAATATATATATCTATATTATTATATTATATATATATATATATATATATATATATATATATATTGGAAGGAATGAGAAGAAAACAAAAGAGAAAGGTCGAGGAAAGAGATGGAGATAAAAAATCGAGAAGAAATGTTCAACATCTGACTTAAAGAAGCATCTTATAATTTTGAAGAGGAACGAATTGGGGAGTGCAGCAAATATGTTCGGAGTAATGAAAATGGGAAAATAATATTTTGCATTTAACAAAATACCAAAATTTTTGTTCAACTAATAATGAAATTAATAACTACAAAATTATAATATTAATGGTGTGATGCATCAAAATATCACAAATTAGTTCTTTTGAGACATAGTTGCATTATTTTCGATATCAATTGATTAATTATATGAAGAATGGATATTCGGCACGTTCAGCTCTAAAGAAGATTTTCTTTGCACAATTCTAGGGCGACAGGGCTAGCAACCCGGCCTTTTACTTTCTTGCTTGGAATACTCCAGGACCAGCATTGGAGGCTTCTGTGCTTAGAAACACGATCTTTTGGAGAACTCTGGGAACGTGTTTTTTTGAGGTCAATGGAAGATGATGCTTAGGTCCATTGAAGGGTGAAACCCTGACCGTGAGTTTATAATCAAGACTAGCATCAGAAACCCATTGCGCGAGAATAGTTCCTGGAGTGTTTGAGATAAGTGTTTCGATGCCAGAAGGAGGAAGATGCTGGTCTAACTGAGACAGGGCGAAAGCGCTATCTGGGAGATGGTAGTAGTAGTAGAATAGATAGATTATATAATATATATATATAATATAATATAACTATATATATATATATATTTATATATATATTATAATATATATATAATATATTATGATATATATATAAGTATTATATAATATATATTATATATATATATATATATATCTCTAATTTGTTGGATGTGGCCCAAAATTTCAATTTTTTTATACTTAGGTTATAAAGATGCCAAATGTTGTTCAGTTTTAGTTCTAGATAAAACTTTGCCTTTGAAGCATTCTACGACGAATACTAAGCTATCTAGTGATAATTTCATTCTTCGAAAGCTAGTATTCAATAATCAGATTTTTAATTTACATGAATAAACCTAAAAACTTTGTGAAGTTCATTAAGTAAATAAACTTGGTTTTTTATTATAATGATAGTAATAATATTCTTAAGAAATTTAAATCAGCGTCAATTTTAACATACTTTTTGCAAGTTTTTTTTTCTATTCTAAATAATTCTTTATTTTCAGAAGAAAATTTATTAAGGACTATTCTAGAATAAAAAGAAGTTAAAGCCTTCTATATTGTACCAATATAATTTTATATTTTAAAATTTATTATTTGTAAACTGAGTTATAAATAGTTAGTTAACCGTGATCATGTCTGAAGTATACAGACGAAATATTGGTACAATATTAAAGGCTTTAACTTCTTATTCTAGAATAAATACTAAATAGTATTAATTAATAAATTTTCTTCTGAAATAAAGAATTATTTAGAATAGAAAGAACTTGCAAAATAAGTAATAATAATAATAATAATAAATCAATAATAATAATAACTATAATAAATAATAATAATTAATAATAATTAATAATAATAATAATAATAATAATAATAACTACTGAAAAAGATGAAGTTAGAAAAGGTATGTGAAGTACCCGAAGGAAAGAGGCATTCTGAAGATATTGAAGCCATAACCCTATCAGGAGATAGACTCTTCTCAGGCGCTGACGATGGCATTGTTAAGGTATATATATATATATATATACTTATATTATATATATATATATATATATATATATATATATATATATATATATATTATAATTATATAATATATATATATATTATAATATATAATATATATATAATATATATATATAATATAATAGTAAGGCAAACTAGAAATCGGTCAACCACTCACTGTTTTCGAAGTGCGGGTAACAGTCTGTAGACAAATGCGCTACGCATGATCATTTGTCATGTCAGTGTGCCACGTAATTGCGTTTTCAACGATTGCAGACATAAATGCATATCACATCGAACGTTTGTTGTAGTTTGGTGCATGTAATTTGGGTCTTTATATATTGACCCAATGTTCCTTCGGAACAGGGCTGCGGAGTCGTAAAATTAATTTTTCGACTCCGACTCCGACTCCGACTCCTTAAATTAAAATTTGGATTTTCGACTCCGACTCCTTAAACAAAATTTTTCGACTCCGACTCCGACTCGACTCCACTCAACAAAATTTTCGACTCGACTCCGACTCGACTCCGCAGTCAATTCAAAATTTCGACTCGACTCAGCTTAATGCTTTACAAAGTTACAAATAAAACATTTTTGTTTCAACTATTTTTTTCGCTGCTTTTGAGAATAAAAAAATATACGCCCACTTTTCCAATCGAATCTAATCTCCCAAATGCTATAAGTTCGGTAAATACCGTAACGACTTAGAGGTGTAGAGATATCCGCTCGCATAATTTTTCTCTATCCCGCATCCGCATGAATTTTTTTGCGGGTAGCGGATAGTATTCATTATGAGACTAAATGTTCCTCACCTTTCTGTAACGCAAGATGTTCAGACTCGTTGGAATAGTAGTTGGTACATGCTTAGAGCAGTGGTGCCAACACTGTAGCTCCGCGGGCAACATGTCTGCCTCGCGTACCGTTCTCACATGTGGCTCGGACTCGCGTATTCAGATTTATCAAGTTTATTAAAAATTAAAAAATATTAAAAATTAAATCATATATATATACTATAATATATACTATATATATATATTATAATATATATATTATATATATATATATATATATATATAATAATATATATATCATATATATATATATATTCTCTATATATATATATAATTATATATATATATATATATATTATAAAAAAATTATATATAATATATATATATATATATATATATATATATATATATAATATATATATATATATATATTATCATTGATGTATGTCTTCTGCTCTAGGGACTAATGGGGAGCTTGTGTGGTGCGCTTGACATATCTAAGGCTTCTTACAGGGTATGACACGCATCGCTACTCTTTAAGCTACTACCTTGGGATTTCCTCTCACTTTGCTTACTCTTGTCTAGTTTTCGTTTCAGATCGTTCTATTTCAGATCTCTTGATGGAGCAGCCTCTTTTCTCCTTTCTGTTAATTGATGGTGTTTCCTCGGTTTTCTGTTAACTCCACTTTATTCTACTTTTCTTTATGCGGTCTTCTTAGCTGACTTCTAACTCTGTTTACTCTTATGCTGCTGAGTCAACTCTCCCTCGTTGTATCTAGAGTTGCCTCTCGTCTACAGCTTTCCTTTTCAATTCTTGCCGATGTGGTCCGGATTTCTCAGGGGTTAACCGCAATCTTGTAAAGTTCAACTCTTTTAAAACTTCAGCTTCTTTCCATAATCTCTCAAACACCTCCAACTTTCTAACCCTAATGTCTGCACCTGTAAACAACTTAAATTTCGTTGGACTGAACATAAATAGTGGATGTCCTTGGAGACCTTCATATCAATCGGTTTGCTGAAAATGTCTCAATGAAGCCTGGGAATTCCTGCTCAGATTGCGTAATTTTTTTCTCTTCTGCCTCAGTTAATGCCAGTTATATAAGAGTCTTATTCGCCCCTGTATGGAATAGTTATCAACATTGGGGTGGAGATGCCGGTCCACCTCTCTAATTGGATAATGTTTAAAATTGAGGCTAAGGCTAGGAAGACAATAAGTTTTGTCCAATACTTATAAATCCCTTGACCTCTTTCTCTGCGAGGTGATATTGGTGCCCAATCTCTTTCTATAGGTATTAAAACGGCAGGTGCTCGAGACAATTGACCTTCACATTCCTCAATTACCTGCGTCGCGCCTCGAAATAACACGAGGTTCCTTACTCTCACAGTTGAGTATTGGTGGGAATTTGGAGACTCGGTTTACTCGTTGTGCTGGCTCCTTCTTTTATCCAGTCACATTCTGTTTTGTTGAACTAATTGCCTTCATTCATTTTTTCCCTGCAGCTATTCAATCTCCTGATCTTTTAAGTCCGCGTCTGAGCCTCACCGAGGATTGCTTAGCACAAGTGGGCTTGGCGAATTTAATTTTTCATTTTTGTTTTTTCTTTTCATTTTTTTTTTTTTTGGTTTGCCGTCCTCCTTGAAAGGGCCCTGCCCGTAAATGGTGGCATCGTATATTATATATATATATATATAATATATATTATATATATATATATATATATATATATATATTATATATATAATATTATATATATATATATTATTCTGTTGTGAGATTCGAAGCAGATAGACGTATAAGTTATGTGGTCTGAGAGAGTGAAGGGTTTTAAAGTCGAGCTTTGTGAATTTCATTGATTACTGTTCTGAGTGCTGAAGTCACTCTTGTATATCATTAATAATCGTGAATGTGAATATAACATTTCTTATGGGTTCGATTTACATATTTTATCTTAAGCAATCTTTGAAGTATTAGTCTTGCAAGTGACTACCATTTCGTATTCCATTTATAATCTTGTCATGCACAGAAAAGTGTATTGTTAACTAGTATATCTATTTATCATAAAAGTGAAATAAACAGCATTCCTTTATGAATGTTTTTGTGTTGTGAAGAGTATTTTTGCTGAATCATTGCTCTGAGGTATTTATTTAATGCATTTATAAATCTGATATTTATATCGCAATTGGCGACGAAGAGTATTCTACAAAGATCCTAAAGGTATTTTCATTCCTCAGAAATCACTCCCTCTCTCTCAGACCTAACTCACATTTATAATCAATATTGAATCTCTTATCTCGTATGAACTATGAATCTCCTATCCATTATTACTACTTGTAACTATTGAGAAGATTTTGAAATATATATTTGTAAATGTTTACGTCAGCATTATTAATATATTGGATTGACTACATTGAGGATTTCTTGGATACAAGCAAGAGTGTCGTTCTCATCAAAAGAGTTTCCATTTTTTATGCATTGTCGAAGTGACGGAAATTTCTGTAAGATTTGGTAGAATTTTTGTCATGCGATTGTTCGCTGGCGGCGATTTTTGATGCTCAAGCATCCATATCTCTCCTGAAACTTCAAGATTCATCATTATCGTTTCCGTTCCCTGATGCATGGCAGATTTCGTCGGAAAGATAGATGCCTGCTTACAGAAAAGTCTGTAGTATTTTAAAAAGAGTTTTGTGGAAGACAGGTATTTTTTTCTGTGTAACGGTAATACTGCAAGTGAACTTTTATTTTTGTGACTCATACAGAAAAGTCTGTAGTATTTTAAAAAGAGTTTTGTGGATAAATTTAAATTGTTAGTGTAGGTTATAACCTTTTATATTTTTACTGTATATTGTCATTTTAACCTTTTTTATTGGAAGTGATTTTAAGGAGTTTTTAAGTAATTAATAAAGTTCTTAATAAATAGATAAAGTTTTATAAATGAATAGATAAATAGATAGATGAGTGGATAATAATGGATAGGTTTGTATAGATAAATAAGTAATTAAAGGTTTTTTAATAGATAATTTTGAGTTAACGGGGAGGAGAGGAGGTTGGGCGGACATAGATATAAATTGTCAGTGTGGTGTTTTAACCTTTCTATTGTTTTTTATTAATTTTAACGTATTTTGTTTGTTTGTTATTGTGGGTTTGGTGAAGCGGGGTGGGTAAGCCCTGAGGTGTTGGGAAGTACCCACAGGGTGGGGGTCCCATAAGCGTCAGCCTTGAGTTTATAGAATCAGGGAAAGATGGGGAGGAGAGTGGTAATTAGGGTGGGGTGTATTGAATGGAGAGGGGTAAACGAGGATTTGAAGAGGGAGGAAGTGGGTTGATGTTTGAGGAAAAAAGGTTGGTATGTGCTAGGCTAACAGAAACAAGTGAAAGGAAAGAGGGGAGATGAATTTTGAGAATACAAGGGTATGATTCGGGGGTGAACGAGAGTGAGGGCGAGGGAAGGGTGGGAATAGTTATGAAGGAAAGAGATGTGGGACAAGGTGAAGTGTGTAAACCAGGTGAGCTTCTAGAATAATGTGGGTAAAAGTGAAATTCGGGGGGAAATGTGGGTTTTTATATGTGCATATGCACCTGGAGATCAGGCGAGGGAGGAGGAAGAGGAAGATTTTTGGGGAGAGCTGAATGAGTGTTGGGAGTTTGGGGTAAATGATAAATTTTGTCTATTGGGAGATTTAAATGCAGGGAGTGGGAAGGGAGGGGTGGGAAGATAATAGCACCTTTTGGGTAGGGGAAGAGGAATGCTAATGGGAAAGTCTGAATAGAGTTTGTGTGTCGAAAGAAGAATGATAGTGGGAATACTTGGTTTTAAAAAAAAACAAGTAGAATTCAATACAGTATTACATGGAAGAAGTGAGATACGGGGGGGAAGCGTTTACTAGATTATGTGTGTGTAAATGGGAAGGAATAGAGGTAGATTCTTAGATGTAAATGTATTCTAGAGGGCGGGGAGGGGATATCGATACTATTTTGGTGATTTGCCAGGAATAAGGGTGGGAGGAGAGGTGTTGGTTAGAGGGGAGAAAAGAGGAGAGTGGAAGTGATAAAGGTGGAAAAATTGGAGGAGATAGTGTGTGGGAGGGAGTTTAGGAGAGGTATGGAGGACAGGTGGGGGGAGTGGAGGGGGAGTGGAGGGGGAGTGGAGGGGGAGTGGAAGAGTTTTAGAGAGGCAGTATGTGAAGAGGCTAGAAGGGTTGTGGAGTAAAAGGGTGGTACAAGCAGAAGGAAGGGAGTGAATGTGGAGTGAGGAGGGTGAAGGAGGTTGGTGAATAAGGAAAAAGGCGGCTTAATGTGAAATGGTTGGGAAGTAGGAGAGAAGAAAGCTGGGAGGAATATAGAAGGGTTAAGTGGAAGCAAAGAGGGCGGTGGAAAGGGCGAAGAGAAGAGCAAAAGGGGAATGGTGTAGAAAAGTGACGGAAAATTTTGAATCGGGGAGTAAGATGTTCTGGAAAGAAGTTAATAAAAAAAGGAAGAAGAAGGAGGGTTTGGGGGAGAGGATTAAGGGAGGAGTGGGGGCAGTGGATACGGAGGAGAGGATAGGGTGAGGAAGAGTTGGGGGGAGTATTTTAGTGATCATTGAATGATGGGGTGGGTAGGGGAGGAAGAAATGCAAGAGGTGAGGATGGGAAATGAAGTGGGGCGGGAGGGGGAGGATGACATACAAATGAGGAAATTATTAGGGGCTGTGAATATAAGGAAAAAAGGGAGTCGCAGGTCTGGATGGTGTTGAGATGGAAACTGTTGCAAGAAGGGAGGTAGAGGGGTGGAGGATGGCTGTAGTAGATTTATTAACATATGTTGGAGGAGTGGTGAGGAACCACAGGATTGGGAGGATGGTTGTTTGGTTCCTCTGTAATAAGGGAAAAGGGGATAGATGATGTGGAAATTATAGAGGTATGTCTTTTAAGTGTGGTAAGGAAAGTGTACGGAAGAATACTGATTCGAGAGAGTAAGGAGGTTTAAGGGGGGAGAAGGGAAGAAAAGGAGGATTTCTTAGGGAGGGAAGAGGGTGGTGTGGGGATCACAGTGTTTAATCACTAAGATGCTTGTGGAGAAAAGTATAGAGAGGAAAAGGAAAAAGTGTATGGGTGTTTTTTTTTAGATTTTAGAGAAAGCATATGATAAGTGAATAGGGGTGACATTATGGAGGGTGTTGGAGGAAAATGGGGTGGGGGGTAATTTAGGGAAAGGTATTAGGGCTTTTTATAGAATAGTAGAATGGTTGTGTGAGAGTGTTAGGAGGGGAAAGTGAGGATGTTTGGGATGGTGTGTGGATTGAGGCAGGGGTGTGTAATGTCGCCGTGGCTATTCAATTTGTTTATGGAGAGTGTTTGCCGAGGAATGGTGAGGGAGGGGAGGGGGGTGGAATTGATGAATGGGAATGATAGAAGGTAAGTGAACATGATACTGTTTGGCGGATGATACTGCCCTAGTGGCGAAGAGTGCGGAAGGGCTGAGGTATTTGGTGGGGGAGTTTTGAGAGAATGTGTGGACAAAAGGGGCTCAAAATAAATCCAGGTAAGAGTAATGTGTTAGTGTTTGAGGAGGAGGAAAGAGGAGGAGGGGGAAGGGGTTGGGTTAGAGAGGGGGTGTAGTATTGGAAGAAGTAAGGATTTTTAGATATTTAGGGATTGGATTTGGGTAAGGGGGGAGGAATGAAGGAGGAGATAGAACATAGAATAGGTGGAAGGAATGAGAGTTTTGAGTGGTCTGAGAGAATAATGGAAAGGGGGGGATCTACTCACAGAACGTTAAGATAAGTATGTTTGAGAAAATCTGTGTACCAGCGGTGTTGTATGGGTGTGAACGTGGTGGTTGAATGCAGGTCCAGGAAAAAGTTTTGGAAGATTTTGAGATGAAGGGGTTGAAGAGCGGTTTGTGGTGTTAGACAGGGGAGGATTAGGAATAGGGTGGTGAGGGAGAGATGTGTGATTGGAGGAATGGTCTGGTGGGAAGAGCGGAGAAGGAAATGTTAAGATGGTATGGGGGCATCTAGTGAGAATCGAGGAACAGAGAGTGGTTAGAGAGTTTGGGAGGCGGAGGGGATAGGAGGAGAGAAAGGGGGAGACCAAGAGCGAGGTGGATGATGGAAGATAAAGGAGAATTGCTGGAGGAGCGGTAGGGATGGGGGACGGAAGAGGGTAGGGTGTTGGCGGGGAATAGAGTGGGGTGGAGGAGGTGGGTGGAGGGCGAGAATGAGAGGGGGTGTGACGACGGATGGCCTGTACGCATCACTACCCGCTCAAGCCGGGACAAAAGGTGACTGTGATAATAATAATAATATAAATAATATATATATATATATATATATATTATATATATTATATATAATTATATAAATATCTAATATAATTATATAATATATATTATATATATATATATATATATTATATAATATATATAATATACTTAATAATTAAATTAATGATTATTAATGGTCGTCGTCCTATGTGTGGCTCGCCTAAATTTTTTAAATTCTTAATTTGGCTCGGCGATAAACTACAAGGTTGGGCTACCACTTGCTTTAGAGGCTGGGAGAAATAAATGAAGGCTGTCTCCCTATACTTCGAAAAAACACAAAGGTGAAGGCTTGACAGGCTG
>JABUQX010029055.1:40000-52500 GCA_015478945.1 Trachelipus rathkii
GCACACGAACATTTTTCTACGGGGGCTCCGCCTCCATAACCCCCCGACCCGTGAGTGGTGGTTAAATAATTAAATATTTTTCAACAGTAAATAAGAAGTTTAAAAAAGTAGCACTTTGCACAAACGTTAGTAGTAGTAGTAGTAGTAGTAGTAGTAGTAGTAAATATGAAATTTGAAGACTTCATAACTTTTTTCATGTTCATTTCTCAAGGTTTAATGTCATTTTAAACATTTTCCTGTAATTTTTTATTATTATAGTAAGTCAGCTCATATTTAATAAGTAACCTAATTTAACCTAGCCCAACTTAGCTTAGTTTAATCTAACCTAGCCTAACTTAACCTAACCTTACTTTACCTAACCTAAATTAACCTAACCTAACCTTATCTATCTAACTTCTAAGTTTCATGAAAATCTGAAACTGATTTTTTTTAATTAATTATTTTCTCTAGAAACAAATGTTATAAAAAAGAAATTTTGGTTGTTTGTAAATATTTTTTTCCTTCAAATTTCATCGAAATTATTATTATTATTATTATTATTATTATTATTATTATTATTATTATTATTATTATTATTATTATTATTATTATTATTATTATTATTATTATTATTTCTGTGCCATTAAAATATTAATTAAAGGGTCTTTACTAAACTTTAAAAGCTTATATTGATTTGGAGCTGAATTAATAAAGAATTGAAAACAAGAAACAAAAAAACAAGGAAAACAATCCAAGTGGATTGATTTGTTTTGTTTGTCATACAGTGTAACCAAGGGCAAGCCAACCACTTGCCGAGAGAGCTCGTGGTACTCTCAAAATTAAATAGAAGCTTGTCCCAAATGGTCGACAAGGAAAATGATCGACAGGTCAAATGGTCGATATTTGTAAAAAAAAAATCTGGTTATTTAGAGGTTATCTAACGAGTTCAACAAAACTTAACTTAACCTAACACTTAACTTAACCTAACTTAACTTAACCTAACCTAACCTAACATAACATAACATAACTTAACCTAACTTAACTTAATCTAACCTAACCTAACATAACAATAACATAACATAACATAACATAACATAACATAACATAACATAACAACATAACATAACATAAGATAAAATATTCTAACGCCTGCGGCGGGCTGTAAGGAAAATTTTTTTGATGTCGTGTCGACCATTTTTTTCCCTGTCGACCATTTTCCCTGTCGACAATTTGTGCTATTCCCCGTTATCAAAATTTGCCTTAATTAAAATCCTAATTGAAAATGGGAATTATTTACCCGCAGATTTGGAAAACGAAGGACTTGGAACTTTCACACGAATTTAAGGCCCATGATTATGCCATTAATCATCTCCTTGTTGCTCAAGACCGGTTGCTAACTGCTTCTATGGACCAAACTATAAAATCCTGGCAACTAGACACGTGGAAACTTATAGCAACTTTTGTAGACCACGAAGAGTCTCCAAGAAGGTTGGCTTCTGATGGAGAATTTATTTATAGTGGAGATGATAAAGGCGAGGTAGGTAAATAAAATAAATTTTTATGATTTGGTAAGTAGATACAAAAACTAAATAAAGCTAAATTCGATATATTGTAAGGTTAGGCTAGGTCAAGTTAGATTTATTTGAATAAGGCTAAGCTAGGTCAAGTTAGGTTTACCTGTTCTAGGTTAGGCCATGTACCGTGGTTAGGCTATTTTTATTATAAACTATACCCACTGGAATACAAAAATTTCTACTTGAAATAATTCGATCTGTTTTTTGAGCATACGGAGCAACGAGTTTTCTGGGGGGAAGGGGAGGGGAGGGGCTTATGGGATCAGAATCATTAAAAAAATTTCATTAATAAAAAAGAAACGTACCAACAATATCAGTTATAAGCTTGTGAAACTTTATAATAATACGTTATCAGAAAAAATTAACAGAAAATTCTATCAAGTACTTTACTAAAAAAAAAAAAATTTCAACGCCAGGGCTAAACATTAGTTCTAGCAGTGTTACAGTCACTGTATGCTAGCATGATTATTATTATTATTATTATTATTATTATTATTATTATTATTATTATTATTATTATTATTATTATTATTATTATTATTATTATTATTATTATTATTAGTAATCTATATATGTAAATTAATCATTTATAATAACACTAAATTTACAGCTCTAAAATAAAATAACAATGGATAAAAGACCTTGAAATCATTTGTCGTTATTGTTACTGAGAGAATTATGAAACGTTTAGTTAAAAACATCCACATCCTCATACGTTTAACTGGAGCATCCGTATAAAAATAAGACATACATATTCGGCCGCAAATTATTTAAACCGGCTGTTGACATCCGCATAAAACTTTAGACCTATATGCTCATCTCCAATATATATATAAATCTGCTAATGGTATCTGCAATAAAGATGTGTCACTTTATCCTCAATATCCATCCGAAAGGGGATGTCCGCATTCTCATTTGTGGCCACAACTGACATTCGTAACTGTCCAAGTATCTGCCATCAGATATGTATAATATAATAATTTAAAATGTTTATAAGAGTATATTGTTCGGACAGCTTTTTGGATTGCTCCAGTTCCAAATATCAATGAAAATCATCCTCTCAAATGTTTAGCTTAAGTCTATATGAAGACTTTTAAATATTAATGTCCCAAGCATCAATAATTATCATCCCCTTTACTGTCTATTCTGGGTTTATACACACTGTCCTAGTCCCAAATAAATAATTATTCTATCCGATGTGTAGTCTTGGTCTATATGAAAACTATTAATAATCCAATTATCAATTATTATTATTAACCCCCCCCCCCGAGTGTCTATTCTGAGTCTATTAACACTGTCCCAGTCCCAAACATAAATAATCAATCTCTCTGATGTGTAGTCTCGGTCTACATGAAGACAATTAATATCCCAAGTAGAAATTATTATCCCCCCCCCGAATGTATATTCTGGGTCTACTAACACTGTCCCAGTTCCAAAAAATAAATAATCTTCTCAAATATCTAGTATTAGGTCTATCAAATTCCCAAAAATTACTTCATTGGTTAACAAAGCCAATTTGTCCCAAGACAAAGAAAACGTAGGTTACTGAAGATATACAGTAGAGAGAGAGAGAGAGAGAGAGAGAGAGAGAGAGAGAGAGAGAGAGAGAGAGAGAGAGAGAGAGAGAGAGAGAGAGAGAGAGAGAGAGAGAGAATGAAATCTCTCTAAAAAAAAGAGAAAGAGAGAGAGAGAGAGAGAGAGAGAGAGAGAAAGAGAGAGAGAGAGAGAGAGAGAGAGAGAGAGAGAGAGAGAGAGAGAGAGAGAGAGAGAGAGAGAGAGAGAGAGAGAGAGAGAGAGAGAGAGAGAGAGATATTCACATTTACAATGCCAAGAAACTGTAAAAACAATCCAAATTGTTTTTGCTATACAGTATATGCGGGGAATTAACATTCAAGTAACAACGACGGCATTTTGCGCCACTGATTAGGAAGTGCTTTGAAAATTACTTCGGCTGCAAAGTGGGTGACTAGGATAAACTGTGCGCCCCTCATTCTTGTTGTGCAACCTGTGGCAGGCTTTTCAATGAATGTTGCGAATTCAACACAGCACAACGTCGCAGATGCAGCGAATGACGAGGCAGAGGGTTTCTAAGCTTCCCGTTAAGTTAGTTGGTTAGGCTTCAACGTTATACGCTCATCACCAGGTACAGCTATCACTGGGTTCGTTCCAATATATCGGATTGCTTGCTGACCTGCAGCGACAATGGTCCTCTCCAATTGAATGATTTCTGTACAGTTCCTCGATGACTCGGAGCTTAACCTTAAAAGTCACAAGGGAGCAAGTAAGAGGCGAAAGGAAGGAATCCTAAACTACTAGAAAAAGGGGAGGACAGCGGGGAAAGAAAGGGGACTTGAACACTAATTTTGCCGTCCTTTTCGCTTGATTATACTTGGCAAAAAGACAGACGAAGATGGTAAGAGAAAAAGATAGAAACACTATTTTAAAAGCTTGGAGATAATTAGAACACTTAACTGGCGAGTAGAAGAATCCTCGTGCAATGGCTTTGATCAGTAATAGGCTATACCGTGAAAATGAATTAAGTAGATAATAAGGAAAGGAAAGGGTGTCAGCCCTTACGTACAACGTCCCTCCTAGGTCACTCCTATCCTCTACCGAGACGCTTTAAGCAGTTCAGCAGTTTTAACCAGTTATTCAGTAGGAAGGTGTAAGCTTGGCGTAAACAAACCTCTGGGGGAAGTACCACGGGGAAGAGTAAGAACAAATACAATGTAAGCGTGCATATGAATTACACGGAAGCAGGAAAAAGCAGGCAATGATGCAAGTAAGCCAAGGGTAAGTTGCGTCAGGTGAAATGCACCTGAATGTTGTTGCGCGTAAACCTGGTTGGGTAGAATTTGTTTGCTATGGAATACGTTGTACGTGGAACTGGTTGGTGAGTGGAATCTGTTTGGCACCCATAAAAAGGAAAATGACACATTCATTAATCATTTAAACAAGAGTTTACCTATTAAAAGAATTCATTCAATTCATTCATTCATTCATTCATTCATTATACCCCAATATACCAATTCCTATTACTAAAATAAACTTCATTCCCTAATTCACATGAATGTGAATTATGGAATTATAATTCCCAAGATTGAAAACCCATTAACCTTTACCTATGGAGGTGGCCACTGGAATTTTACCACGGCCAAATAAATCGTCTGCTTCACCCTACAACTCTTTCAAAAAAACATTAGATAATAACTCTGAGATCTATAATATACCTAGGTCTCAGACCTCTGAAGGCGCTGCCAAAAAAAAGGGAGCGTTAGATGAATCGCAACAATAAAAATAATTTCATAACAAGAATAAATAAATAAAATAAAATAAATGCATAATCCATAAAAATATAATACACGAGGGAAATCATCAAATTTCCTACAATAACTATAATTTGGAGAGGATCCAAAGATCACACTTCTGACTGCTACTTTTGCATGACCCTTGTTCGTGGTATAACATCAAAATCCAAGCACACTTAAAATATCCTAATTTACAATCTGTTATGAGACCAGTACTTCATAATGAAGACTTACCTGTACCTGACCCTCCCAAACAAATAGCACTAAGTGACGACTAGCTAAGTAGTGCGGTAATGGCGGAAGAAACAGGAGACCAGGATCAGACATTTCAGCTTATTTGTCCTTCAAGTGGACCACATTTGTTGAGTCAGGGAAATATGAATGATCTTTTGCGTGATTTACACTTGTCAAAATTGGAAGCTGAACTCCTTGGTTCAAGGTTAAAGGGATAGAATCTTCTCCAAAATGAGACTAAAGTTTGAATGATGCATATTCTGTTATTGAGGAATTTTGCCACGCATATAACAAGAATGAGTGGCGCTTGTTTATTGACGCTTCAAAAGTAAGTTTGAAAGCAGTTTTACTTCACAATGGTAATGTGTTTCCCTATGTTCCTCTGGCACATGCACCTTACATGAAGAAAACATACGAGAGTCTGAAGCTTCTGTTGCAAAAAAAGTATGAGGATCATAGGTGGAATATATGTGGTGACCTAAAGGCCGTGTCAGCAGCTGGGTTATCCCAAATTTTCTTGTTTTCTTTGTGAGTGTGACAGTCAGGATAAGATAAATCAATATTAGAAGAAAGTGTGGCCACAACGATCTCTGACTCCTGGAGAGAAAAATGTCATCAATCCTCCCCTTATTGATTGTCATAAAAATTTATCTACCTTCCTTGCATATTAAGCTAGGATTAATGAAAAATTTCGTCAAAGAAATGGATAGAACTGCCAATAAATTCACATGTTCAAGAACTAAATTTCCAAGAACAAGTGACGCTAAAATTAAGGAAGGTATTTTTATTGGGCCACAGATTAAGGAGCTGATGAACAACCAACAGTTTAAGGAAGAGCTTAATGATGTTGAAAAAAACTGCATGGCTGTCATTTAAGAAAGTATATAGAGACTTTTGGGGAAATAACAGAGCAGAGAACTATTCTGACATTGTGAAAGGGCTACTGACATCATACAAGGCCTTGGGATGCAATATGAGCCTAAAATTCCACTTCCTCGACTCCCCATGGACTTCTTCCCTGAAAATCTTGGGGCAGTTAGTGACGAACACGGCGAGAGGTTTCACCAGGATATTCTGTGCTTTGAAACCCGGTACCAGAGAAAGGTGAGCACTTCTATGTTGACTGATTACTGTTGGTCACGAAAAAGAGACTTGCCAGAAGCTAAAAACCGTCGAAAATCATATGCCTCTACATTTTAAAGGTGTTTTAACAAAAACTTAGCTCGATTTGTGAATTTATTCAATATATTTATTTAAAAATTTCAATATGCTATCCCAGAAAAACTATGGGTGACAAGAAAAAATTTAAAACATATTTGAAATCAGCGGGGAAAAAATGGTATAAAATTCACCTATTTTAGTTTGTGTGACAAAAATTCTTTTGAAATTTTGTTATTATTCCCGTTTACTGCCTAGTTTGGGCATATAAATAAACATTGTCCCAGTTGGCCCGTCCCAAAAATTAACTGCGCGTTGAATGTATAAACTACAATTTACACACAAACATTCATACTAAGGATAGCTGAGCGGCACAATTTTCTGCACCGCACCGCACCGCACCGCACCGCACAGCACCAAACCAAATGCACCACACACTGTATTGCACTTGCATTATTATTATTATTATTATTATTATTATTATTATTATTATTATTATTATTATTATTATTATTATTATTATTATTATTATTATTATTATTATTATTATTATTATTGTTATTATTATTATTATTATTATTGTTTACTAATGATGTTAATTCTTTTTTCACAACATAATAGCAAAGGGGCGGGGAGTGAATATAAATAAAAGATTATATATACAGTACATATAAATATATAATATAATATATATATATATATATATATATATATATATATATATATAGAAATTTAAATTTATATATGAATATATATATATATATATATATATATATATATATATATATATATATATATGATAATAAAGTTTTTTTTTGCCGTCCAAAAAATGAAAACTTTACCAAATTTTTATTTGTGATTTTCTAGCATTTCATTTTTTTCTTACATGCGATATAAAAAAAATTCATTAAAAAGAAACGAACAGATTTATTTTCTTCAAATTTGGTAATCTTAAAAGGCAAATAATTTGAATTTTTAACACTATTTTACAATATTGACAGCATAAGCAATTGTCGAGATTAGTATCGTGATTTTGGCAGAAATATACTGTATACATAATGTATATTGTCTGTATATTAATAATAAGATGGTCATGTATGTTACATTATATATGTCTATAATATATATATATATATAAATAAATATATATATTTAAATATATATAAATGCCTATATACACATATATATAAACCTATATCTATATATATATATATATATATATATATATATATATATATTAATATAGACATATTTATCACTTTTTATTTATATATATATATATATATATATATATATATATATATATATATATATATATGTATATGGTTATATATTATATATATATATATATATATATATATATATATATATATATATATATATATATATATATATATATATATATATATTACGTTACGTACTTTGAAATCTTTGCACTCCTTCAAAGATAAAGAAGATTTACATTTAAAGTTAAATTTTGATCTTAACGGAATATTGTAGCGAATACAAATTTTTTCTTCTAATACTAACTTGTGATATTGCATAAACGCTAATAAATTAATTTCGTCACAATGTATTCATTAATACACAAAAGAGACATTACTAAATACAGATAAATACAAAATTATCGTTCTTCAGGCAGTATGAAAGAAGAAAAGCCAGTCGGTTTACTGTGAAAGACAATTCCTGGACTATGTTCCCATATAATACACATATACGAACGAACACTGATTCAAATCTATATAAAAATATATATATATATATATATATATATATATATATATATATATATATATATATATATATATATATATATATATATATATATATATATATATATATATATATATATATATGACCCAGGTTTTAAATGGACGAAAGATGGGAAACTGCTTTTAAAGTACGCTATCGTGGAAGAAGTATGGGACCTCCACGTCCAAGGATTACATATTTATTCAATCAGAGATCGAGGACTTACTATATCGGAGTGTGTTCGTGAGTATTCACAGGTTATTACACTATGGTTAATTTATATAAGATTATGTGCAGTGTCACAAACTGAAAATTTTGAAAGATGCCAGATTTAATGCAAATATTGTGCAATCATGCAGTGCTGTCAACTGAAAATTTTGAAAGGTACCAGATTTCGTGTAAAAGTTAAGCGATCATGCAGTTTGCCAGCTGAAACTTTTGAGATTCGCCAGATTAAATTAAAAAAATTATGCGATCATGTAGTGTTGCCAATGAAAATTTTGAAAAGTGCCAGATATGATGTAAAAATTATGCGATCATGCAGTGTTTCCAGCTGAAAATTTTGAAAGGTGCCAGATTAAATTCAAAAATTAAACGATCATGTAGTGTTGCCAACTGAAAATTTTGAAAGGTGCCACATTTGATGCAAAAATTGTGATCATGCATTGTTGCCAACTGAAAATCTTTTGAAAGGTGCCAGGTTTAAGGCAAAAATTATGGGATATGCAGCGTTGCCAAATGAAATTTTGAAAGGTGCCAGGTTTGATGCAAACATTATGCGATCATGCAGTGTTGCAAACTAAAAGGTTTAAAAAGTGCCAGATTTGATGCAAAAATTGTGATCATGCAGCGTTGCCAAGTAAAAAATTTGAAATGTGCCAGATTTAATGCAAAAACTATGCGCATGGAGTGTTGCTAACTGAAAGGTTTAAAAGATGCCAGATTTATTGATGCAAAAATTATGTGGTCATGCAGTGTCAACTGAAAATTTTGATAGGTGCCAGATTTTATGCAAAAATTGTGACCTTGCATGTTGCGAACTGAAAATTTTGAAAGATGCCACTGCATTGATTGAAAAATTATGCGATCATGCAGTATTGACAACTGAAAGGTTTAAAAGATGCCAGATTTGATGCAAAAATATGTGATCATGCAGTGTTGCTAACTAGAAATTTTGAAAGCTGCCACATTTGATGCAAAAATTGTGATTATGCAGTGTTACCAACTGAAAGGTTTAAAAGGTGCCAGATTTAATGAAAAAACTATGTGAGCATGCAGTGTTGCCAACTAGAAATTTTGAAAGTGCCAGATTTGATGCAAAAATTATTCGATTATGTAGTGTTGCCAACTGAAAGGTCTAAAAGGTGCCAGATTTTATGCAAAAATTAAGAGATCATGCAGTATTGCCATCTGAAAGGTTTAAAAGGTGCCAGATTTTATGCAAAAATTATGTGTTGCGAACTAAAAATTGAGAAGTTCCAGATTTGATGCAAAAACTATGCGCATGCAGTGTTGCCAACAGAAAGGTTTAAAAGGTGCCATATTTGATGCAAAAACTATGCGCATGCAGTGTTGCCAACAGAAAGGTTTAAAAGGTGCCATATTTGATTCAAAAATTTTGAAAGGTTTAAATGGTGCCAGATTTTATGCAAAAGAAAAAAAAGCGCAATATTAACAAGAGCATTAGTTTTAGTGCGAAAAGCACTAAATTAGTAATGCTGATGCTACGTCACCTATCAATGTTGTTTCAGATTCGGTGTTGTGGAACTGATAAATTGTATTGCCGGCTTCAATCCTACTACGATCCCAATATTTTAAAATTGAACGGTTTCGACTCCGGCTTCATCAATTTAAAATTA
Organism: Trachelipus rathkii; assembly: GCA_015478945.1. Lineage (NCBI taxonomy): Eukaryota > Metazoa > Arthropoda > Malacostraca > Isopoda > Trachelipodidae > Trachelipus > Trachelipus rathkii. Next base: position 49,865 of record JABUQX010029055.1, read on the forward strand.
TACGACTCCGTTTCCGGCTCCTCCTCCGGACTAATTTTTTTTTCTTTTTGGTCCGGCTCCACCAAAAACTTTGGGCTCTATTTCCACCCAAAACTTGCGACTCAAGATCCACCCAAAACTTGCGACTCAAGATCCACCCAAAACTTGCGACTCCAGTTCCAGCCAAAATTTGACTCCAGATCCACCCAAATTTGCAGTCTTCCGATTCCACTTAAAAATTATACCTAGATCCATCCAAAACTTGCAGCTCCAACCCCACTTAAAACTTGCGACTCCAGATCCACCCAAAACTTGCAGCTCCAACTCCACTTAAAACTTGCGGCTCCAGATCCACCCAAAACTTGCAGCTCCAACTCCACTTAAAACTTGCGGCTCCAAATCCACCCAAAACTTGCAGCTCCAACTCCACTTAAAACTTGCGGCTCCAAATCCACCCAAAACTTGCAGCTCCAACTCCACTTAAAACCGCAGATGATGGTCAAAGCACATGAGTTTATAGATTTTTTTTTGCGGATACAGATGAAAATCTTCTATTTACATCCGGATCCAACATGGGCGTAAGCAGAATTTCATTTAGGAGTCAAAGGTTGAGTGATATATATATATATATATATATATATATATATATATATATATATATATTATTATTATTATTATTATTATTATATATATATATAGTTATATTATTAGTTATACATATTATTATTATATATTATTATTATTATTACATATTATATATATTATTATTATTATATTATTATTATTATAAATATATATTAAACATATATATTATATATTATTATTATATATATTATATTATATATATATATATATATAGTTATTATTATTATTATATATATATATTATTATTATTATTGAGTTATTATTATTATTATTATTATATATTATTATATTATATATATATTATATTATATTTATAGTTATATATATATTATATATATATATATATTATTATTACATATATATATATATATATATATATATATATTATATATATTATTATTATATATATATATATATTAATATATATATATATTATTATATTATTATTATATTATTATTTATATATATATACATATATATTTTATATATATATATTACATATTATATACATATGATAAAGAGTATATTTATACAAACATATATATATATATATATATATATATATATATATATATATATATATATATATATATATATATATATATATATATATATATATATATATATATGTATATATATATATATATATATATATATATATATATATATATATATATATATATATATATATATATATATATATATATATATATATATATATATATATATATATATATATATTTCGTAAAGAAACCCTTGGTTTTAATGTTAACACTTTTCAATGAAAACTTTCAATAGAATTACAACATTAATAAGTACTAAGCGAATGAATGGATCAAAATTTTGCTAGCTTTCGTCTTCTAATTAAGACCTCTTCAGGCAAATGACAGAGTGAATTTAAATATTCTGTTGTTGTGAGATTTGTTCCAGTTGGTAGGTTATTGTTTTTAAGGATTTGTTGAAATATTGGGAAGATTTTAAATATTCATTATGTATAGGATCTATTTTTATTTCACCGTATTGCTTGTTGTAGTTATCAGAGTTGTATATGCAAAAAGATTCCATTATTTTTCGGTTGGTAGCGTTGTTTATGTATCTGATGGGATTTGTTGCATTTATATTGGTGGTATGGTAAGTGCTGAATTGATGCAATCATTTCTCAGATCCAAGCTATGCTGATTTTTTCTTCTTGTCAGGTCGTTAGTTTCTCCTATGTATGTTTTATTGCACATTTTGCATGGAATGTGGTAAACAGCTTGTTTTGAAAGATTTGTTCTATGTGTGGGAGGACGTAATATATTTTTTAATGTGATATTGTTTGAGGGTATAAGAGTGATGTTCTTAGGGATGAATGGTTTGATATTATGTAAAGCCATGTATTATTATTATTATACAAGATATGTTGTAGGAATTTTGTTTACGGGTTCGGTATGGTAGAATTTTTTAGTTCTTTTTTATACGCTTGATTGATGAAATAGTCAGGGTAAAGTAGAGATTTAAAGGTACTGTGTATGTTCTGTGTTTCTGTACTAAGGAATGGAGGTGAACAAATGCGAAATGCTCTCAAATATATGGCGGACAGGACAGCAAGTTTTGTGCTTTTGGTGTGATTGGAGAGCCAGTGAATATAGTTGGGTGAGGCTGTAGGTTTTCTATGTATAGTATATAGTATTTTTGGTTGAATTTTCCAAATGAATAAAATGTCAAGGAATGGTATTGTGAAATTAGAAGGAAGTTCTATAGTAAATTGGACTGATGGGTGTATATTATTAATAAAAGAAAGGACGTCAATGGGGTTTATGTTTCGGGGTAAAGCTGTAAAGATGTCGTCCACATAGCGAACCCATGTACTGTTATTGAGAAGAATGTGGGGAAGAATGTAATAATATTCAATTAACTTAATATTCAATTAATGTAATAATATTCAAACATTTCTGTTTATTCCAAAACCACGTGCTCCATCACAACAGCTGATGCCAATTGTATGTAAACAAAAGCGACTTTTATGAGAA
>JABUQX010029056.1:0-17500 GCA_015478945.1 Trachelipus rathkii
AGAGAATATAATAATATATATAGTAATTTATAGATTATATCGAGATATATATATAATATATATATCTATAATACTATTAATATATATAATATATAATATTAATATGTAATAATATATTTATATATAATATATTATCATATAATATTATATAATATATGATCTATATATCTATATATATATATATAATAATAAATATAGTATATTATATTAATATATATATATGATAGTATATATATATATATATAAATATATAATAAAAATATATAGATATAATCTGTATATTTATATACTTTATATAATATATATATATTTAATATATATATATATAATAATATTATATAAATATATATCTATCATATCTATCATCACATCTATTATCTAATCCCTATCTAATACTACTATTACTAACTACATTATCTAGCCTAATAATTCCTACATCATAACCAAAAATAAATTACTATGTCTATCTATCATCTATCTATCTATCTTATCATTATCTATCTATCTATCTATCAATCTATCTATTAAATCTAATCATCTATTATATATATTATTATAATATTATATAAATATAATATAATATATAGAATATAATAAGTATATAGTAATATTATTATTATATATATAATATTAATATATTAATCTTAATTAACTTTCGTATCTATTACATCACTATTAATCTATCTATCTATCTATCTATTACTATCTATCTAACTTATTATCTATCATTATCATTTTTAACTCCCTTTATCATCTATCTATTTATCATCTATCTTATCTATCTATCTATTATCTATCAGTCTATCAATAATTATATATTATATACGATATATATATAATAAAACTAATATAATATAATAAAAATATATATATATATATCTTTATATATAGGCCTTGCCATTTTCGCTCAATAAGAGGATTTAGTAAATACAAGTATTTATGTGAACAAAAAGTACATTTAATAACCTATGTGCCAGAAGCGTGTTTTTTGAAACAATGCAAAGTGAAAATAAATATAGATATAAACATAATGACGTTTAAGTAAGATATACGTAAGTTAAGGTATGTATTAACGGCCCAGTTGCCAATAGATAAGTTTTTTATAATATAATATAGTAATGATATATTATATATAATATATTATATAATTATAACATAATATATATATAAACATATATATAATATATTATATAATATTAATTATAAGGCTCTTGTCATATCTGCTTCCAAATATAGCTAGACATTATTATACACTACTTATGGGGAAAAAATTTAAAGAGGCGCGCATGGGTAGCAAAAATATTGATTCTACACATGTTTATCTCAATGACTTTTAAGAAAATTGTTCGCAGACAAAACCAATTTGAAATCGTATGTATATGGATGGAAGGCGATAACAGACATGAACTCTATATATATATAATATATATAATGTATATAAATATATATATATTATATAACTAATATTAAATAGTTTATATAAATATATAAGTATATATTTAAATAAATAATATATAATAATAAATATATTATATATATAATGTAAATATATATATATTAATAATTATATATATATATTTATTTATATTTAGAGGAACACCCCTCGCATTTAGGTATCGTAGCGCACTCGATCGGAAAAACATAGCTCGCTAGCGGCTCCCCGACTATTCAGACATCAACTCCGGGCATGAGTCGCACTCCGCACCGTTCCCGTATATTCGATCTCAAAAAGATTTAATATATAAAACTAATAGTATATACTTAAGAATAATTATTTATAAATTAATTAAAAAATTGATGAATATTAAATCAAGAAGAATTGCAAACTCCATATTCTTTTCAAAAAGGCTCAAAACTAAAGACACTTAAGTGCTGGACCTCTTTGGCCTAAAATATCCCACCTAATACTAATATCTCTACATTGCCGCAGAATTAGGGAGAGGTTATTGGTATTTTAGAATAGGGTCAACAAATTCTTCTATGCATGAAAGGGAAAGATCCTTTGGTAGAGGAGTGGGTTTTAAGTTCTCAGAGTTCCTTGCGAATAAGTCTAAAATAAATCATCTGGCCTCTTCTGAATATTTTGACACCCTGTCCCGATAAAAGTCTATTCGCAAGACTTTATATAATCCATGAAAGTCTCGACTTCCTCAGAGTCGATGCTTAAGCTATAATACCTATGTAGCTATATATAGTATTATTATATATAAAATATATATATATAATATATATAATATGTTAATATAATATCATATATATATACTATATTATATATATATATATATAATATATAATAATATATATGCTAATATATATATATAAATACGTATAACTATAATTATATATAAGGAATATAATATATATAATATATATATATAAGAATATATATAAATTATAATTATATAATATATATATATATATATTATTATATAGTATCATATATATATATTATATTCTGTTTGGCACAGAAGATTTTTAAATTATTGAATTATTTAGTAATAAATATAATTAATTAAGTTATAGATGAGGTAATAGCCAATTCAGTCTATAAAATAAATTTAAATGTTTATATGTAATGGACATTAAAACTATTTTTAATATGGAAGTTTAAATTTTAAAAAACAATAAGTCTTAGACAAAAGTAATGATTAGTTATAATAGCATATACTTTATCATTTAATTTATATAACCAAAAAAAAATTTACATATTAAAGCTATATTTTATTTTTTAAAAAGTCGGAACAATAAAGCGGAATCTTTTTAATCACGTGAATTCGCTAATTATGCGACCTCCGACTCCGTAGTCCCACCATATTCGGTATCCGCTCGGACGGACTAGCGACTAAAGAGCGAAGTGCCCACTGATATATAAATATATTAGAAAATAGTAACATATATATATATAATAAATAAATAATATAGATATAATATAATATATATATATATATATAAAATATATACTATATATATATATTATTATATATAGATATTATATAATATCTTTATTTTTGATTTATATATACTACTGTAACGTAGTGTTATATATTATAGTATTACTAGTATATATATCTATATATAAATTATATATATTATATAGATATATATATATATAATATAATATAGCTATATTATATATATATAATTAATATATATAATTCATTGTATATAGTTTTATTAAGTTAACTCACTCACTTAGGTAACTATCCCTTTTCAAGGAGGGGATGAATAATTAGAGAAGGGAGAACTACCCAAACGCATATCTCCGTATCACAACCAGTGGCTTTAAAGAGAGGAATATAAATATATTTAAACAGAAAAGGCAAGGAGTTCCACAGTAACAGAATAGCAGGAAAGAAGCGGCATCCACAAGGACCAAGTCTCTCATACTCCTGCAAAACTCAGCAGAGCAATCACCCTATATGCGAGGGCGACGCAATGGAGGTGGAATGCGAGGGCCTAACTCCCTATATCTCGGTGTAGTTAATACAGAAAAAGAATAGTGCGCAACGCACGTTCGATAGATAGAGGTCAAAGATTAGAAAGTAGGGCAGTATTATCTTTACTTAGAACTCAAACCTATCCAATAGAAGGTAAGCCTGAGCCCCAAAATTGTGAGTAACATACTCATGCAAGGGCCGAAAGGCCTTATACAACTGTTAGGCTGAGCACATGAAAGCAGTGTCGAATCTGAACAGAAGCCCAGTTTCTTTGAGGCCACCTAACCATTATGAAATGAGGTTTCCAAGACAATTTATTGGCTTATAACCAAATGTTTAATGTGATTCTAGGTTAAGACATAGAGCGGGATCGAAGGAAATAGGCAAAGTTAGAAACAGCCCCTGAATTATAACTTAAAAGAATTGTTTTAAAGAGGAAGGTTTTAGCAGTTTCCTATACGCAAATGACTGCAAATGAGGGATATGAAGAGGCCGCAAAACTAAAAGGTGAAGGAACTAAAAAGAAATAAGAGGAACAGATTGAATGAGTAAGAGAGTGGAGTTGAGTCATCCGGCATATAGAGTGAACAGGTTGGAAACAGGCTGAGAGATGTTGATGAAAAGTCGGATAAAGGGGAGATAGAAATTGAATCTTGCGGAAACCACAATAACAGAAAGGAGGAAGAGTCGGCTCCTATCAAAATTGGCGATTAGAGGCGATCGTAGAGAAAACTAACAATAGAAGCCAAAGAGAAGGAGGAAACCAAAGGAAGGAGCTTAGAGAGACATTGACACGTGATACCCGTCAAAAGCTTGGGATATGTCAAGCGCTACCACACAAATAAATATTAACTATATATATTATATAGTATATAAATATATATATAATATATATATTATATGATATAAATATATTATATAATATATAATATAATATTATATATATAGTAGAGCAGACAGCTCCATTAACGATAATAAAAATCACAGGCATATTTCTATATAGTGTCTAAAAATAAAATAACAAAAATGATGACTCTTTAGGAAAAAAAATTATAGACCTGCAAAATATTAAATAATTAACCGGGGGGGCAACTAACCGAATTTTCTGCTTCATAATTCACTTTAAAGCCTGGCTACATTCAAAAGAGCGAGCAAAGAGAGGACTATGATCCAAAAAAAAAACCAGGGAACAAATAGTATTTCAGATATACACATATAAACGATATCAACTTTTTAATATATAGATATATATATAATAATATATAATAAATTAAAGGGATATATATATATAATAATAGTATAATAATCATATAATAATAAATTATAATATAATAATATAATATATATATTAATTATATAATGAAGTATAGTATATATATATATATAGATATATATATTCTATAATTATATATATATATAATATAATATATATATATATATTATATTATATATATTATATATAAGAATAAAATGATATAGATAGATATATAGATATATGATAGATAGATAGTAGTATAGATAATAGATTGTGGTATTGGCTAATTTTGGCTAAATGTTACCTTAATATTTGGTAAAAGTATCAACATCTGGCACAACTCTGCAAATAAACCTAAGGGAATTAATACTTCCGGTCCATAGATTTTCCTAAAGACTCATCATTTGTTTAATATATTTCTGTACAACATTTAAGGCCTCTTGATAGGAAAAAGAAAGTTTTAAATGTTTGAATATAATATATATATATCTTATTATATATATATTATTATAAATATATATATTATATATAATATATATTATATATATATTATTAATATATAATATATATTATATAATATATAATATATATATAATAATATTATTAAATAAATTAATTTAATATCATAATATATATATATACTATACATATATATACATATATAATTATATATAAATATATATATTATATTAATATATATATATAATAATCGTAGTCGTAATAGATAATATAATATAAATAGTATAATATATAATAATATATATATAAAATATATATATATAATAATATTTTCTATACACTTAAATTTTATGTCAAGCCAAAAATAAAAAAAAATAAAAAAAATGTTTTACTAATTCTTATAGTCCATGTTTAATTTTAAATTAAGTTATATTGTATATATAATATAAAATTGGTCCAACTTTAGTTATTTAATTAATAATGTGATAACATTCTTAAATTTTGATTTTTTAAAAGTGACTTTAAAATTAGACAAAATTTGTAAATTGAGAAAGTAAAAATATTTAAATAATACTAAATAAAAATTATCAAGATGAATCCTGAAATAATAACACTAAATATGAAAACAAACAATTTTTCTTTTACAAAAATGATGAATTTGGATTTGGATGAAAAAGGGCAAATAAAAATAAAGGAATATAGAACCCTGTAATGTGCTACAGGATATGAAAAATGTAAATCTATAATAGCTAAAAGCCACTAATAATAATGCTGGAGTTGAATCCTTACTAAATGATCGCAAAATACTGCTTTTTTGTAAATAAGTATAAGATGAGAAAATTAAGAAAAAAATGAAATGTAAAGAGGAGAAAGGTAAATCAGACATGTAAACTTGAGGTCATGTAGTAAGAAACTTATTTGGGTGAGAGTAAATACATCAACACGATACATATATTAATTGGTTTGCCTAGAATATAATAGATAATAGCAACATTTGGTAACTTTTAGAAATCGTGTTTAAATAGACAGTATAAATGTCTCAGATTATTTGCCATCCTTCTTTTAGTGACGCTTTTCAATGAGCTCTGGTTTGTCAGGGTGTCCTAATAACAAATAAAATAAATTCGTCCCTGTGTATTATATAGTGAAATCTTTGGTGAGTATTGCACAATATTGATAAGTTTATTTTAATTAAATACACCTACTAAGGATGGGTGGGGGGTGGGTGATGAACTGGGAAAAATATATTTTGTAAAAGAATAAAATAACTATTATGCATTTCTTCAGACTTTGCATATAGTTTAATATTAATGTTATAAATTGCATATATAAATATAAATAATATATAAATATATAACTAAATATATATATATATATTTTTATATAATATAACTAATAAATATTATATAAATAATATATATAATAATAAATAATTATGTTAATAAAATATATAATATATATATAATATATATATATATATATTATACTAAATCGCAATAAATTCGAATCTTTGTTTTATCTTCAATATGTTTATAGTTTAACATTTGAAATTAAAAAAGAATTAAAAGATTATGGAGAAATCTTGACTCGTTTAATTTTAAAGCGCTTTCGATTAAATAAATCAGGAATCTTAACAAAATTCTTTAGAAAACCTGAGTATATGATATATCTCAATTGGAGAATATTCTCGTCAGGATAAGGACGAAGAAATATAAGGATAACCTGTATAGACCTTGACCTGTGCAAGAATCTTTATAAAAAATTTGGAAATATCCTCCCAAATCTCTACAGAAGAATACCTTGACCTAAATCCTTTAAAGAAGAACTGAGAGCTATTGCTAAATAATCATTTGTTGGCAATACATTTGATCATAATATAAAATATTATATATAATATATATATATATATATTATATAATAATTATATTATATATATATATATATTATATTAATAATATATTTATTATATATAGTATATATATATATAAATATATTATCTTATATATATATACATTACACTATACATCCGCTTTAAAACAAGAATTTCCAACTTCTATAGACAAACCATCTTAATGCAGGCACTCCTTAATTCTCTCCTTACACCTTTCTTTACACCCCACAAATCCCTAAGGCGTCATCTCATTTTCAATTTTCTCACCACACTAACAACCCCCAGTTACCATTGAACACATGTACTTAGATGTTCTAACTCTTATACCCATATCATCAGAGTCACACAACATAAACAGAACAACTAGCTTTGATTGCAAAACCCTAGCGCACAAGACTAGTCCCTTTTATCCATAAAGATTTTGTAAATATGAAAAAAACATAAGAAACTACACATTTTCACAACTTCCTACAACTCTAAATCTCCGTCTTTCATCACAATTCCTAAAATATTTAAATCGAACTTGTTCAGATTGCTCACGCACAAATCATGACTTTACCTTTGACTCTCGTCCATCACTACCTCTAATTCACTTATTTAATTATTCAAATAATTCCTTTACACATACCTGCTAACCTCTAATCCAATCTTTCAAACACTCTTCGAATTCCCAACAAAAGCAAATCACTCCGAAAATAAACAGGCACACCCACCCTCATTCCCATCATCTAACACTCCCTAACACTGCCTACGTTCAGTCCTCATTACGCCATTCCATAATATAATATATAATTAAAACTTAGTCATAGCAAACCATTCGCTCATCGACCTACTATTTAAATTAAACAAGGATTCAAATTCTGTACCCAAACCACGCACCTCACTATTCAACATCTTTTGATGCAGGTCGGAGTCCAAACTCACATTACCAAATATAACTACACTACCAAAAGGCTCAATAATCGTACAAAACGCCTGTCAAATCATAAAACCAAATAACCACTTTTATTCTTTCTTTTAATTTCTCAATCATATGTTTTCAATGTGAAATATCGAACTCTTCTGCACTGTCACAGCTCCTTGTCTTCGCAATGCCAGTCCTCTAACACCGGCGCCTCTTAAGCGGAAAATACCATATAGTATTTTCCTACAAACCTAACAACTATTCCCTATCTTTATAAGATACTGTTACATCTCATCTAAATCTTCGGAACTATATTCTTGATCATACACCGGTAATTAAATATAACTCAATTTACCATTCTTCAACTTTCACTATCCTTATTACATCTCCATTGAATACCGCCAAAATACTATTTCTTCTTACATTGTTAAAACCACACACATTTACTATCACCTTCATTACTGGTAATGTTTCATATTTTCCAAGTGTTCCACACTCTCTTTCATCCATTTATATCACAAAGTACAACCTATGCAATATTCTCTGAATATCCTTTAATATTTTCTTCTAATTTGGTACTTTCTTGCCAGAATACTTCCCTATTTCTTGTAGTCCAATGTCACTTCATCCCAAATATCAGCCTTCCTCTGATATTAACTTAGTCTTCTCATTCCTACTATTTGGAACCAAAGTTTAATTTGTATGTGCATTCTTTGTTCAATCTATTTAGACTCATTATTAATTTATAAAGGTATTTGCACGATGTCATTAATTTTTAACATGACCTTACTTCTAAATTTAAATTCACGAATGGCTCCCCTGACCGCTAACAAACTTTCTTCATTATGTTTATTAGCGCACTTATGTCACATCATTGATTATCAAGTCTCACAACTTTCCTTATAATCCATTTCACTTAATTCTCACTCTACCCCCACTCCTTCTATTCTTTCTTTCCATCTTAATTAGATAATCTTATAAGACAAATAATGATTATTTCCCGCCCCCTCACTATTTAACGTCCATTACATAAATATCATGCAACATATAGCTTCAACAACTCAATCTATCATATCTTTTCACTCTGAGTCATCTCTAACCATCCAATGCTCGAATTCTTGACCGAAGAATTATACTTACACAAATATCTCTACTCACAGAGGTAATTAAATGAATACCATTCTCATTTCTCTCTGCATACCTCCAAAGGAACTTTATATGTCATGCTCCTTTCGGGGATCTCTACAATATTAAGTCGCCCAAGCACAACCAATCAAGCTCCCTACACACCCATCCAACATCATTTAAATTATCCAAAATTAACACTTTAATCAAATCCTCAGATAACTTTATGTTACACCACAGATACTTACTTTCAACATAAATTTAACCATTGAGATTCTATGTATCAACAAACAAAATCACCATAGAATCGTCCACAGTCATTCATCAGAACTCGCAACTCCTTCCTTCCCTCTTTCTTCTCTAACAACATACACATTTACACCACACATTCGTTTCCACCTCTTCCATCATTTTGTTTCACACAGGTGCTGATAGCAAGCAATCATTTACACTTTATAATACACAATTACCTCTCTTCTCACCATGTTATCCTCTACCTCATGTACCAAGAGATCATACATTTCCCGCCGAAAGATAAGACATAGTCGCTTACTGCGATCACGAACTTCTCCGAGACAATTAGAATATACTTAATTATAAAATACTTCATATATATATATAAATATAATATATATATATATATATATAATTATATAATATATATATAAATACCTATCTATAGACCTTATTATATAGTAACATAATATATATACTATAATTATATAATAAATATATTATAACTTATATAATAATATATATATATTAGTATATATAATAACTATATTATATTATACATATATCATATATATTTATATATATAAAATAATATTAATATAATATAATAGTTATATATATATATATAAATAAAAATAATATATATATATATATAATATATATATATAAATATAATATATATATAGACATATATATATATACACATAAAATACATATATAAAGTATCATATAATAAATTTAAATATATATAATAGACTATAATATATATATATATAATATAAATAATATAATATAATATAATATATATAATCATATATTATATATATCAAGTTATCCATGGTTAATTCACGATTCTCATACAGAACATCGTCTTTTACAAATTTCATGTTACGAAAAATTCTTATGTTATAGATATTTGGTCCAACATGAAATGAAATTACAACATAAATAATAAAAAGAATATGCAAAATTGAAACAAAAAAAGTGTAAGAATCAGTCGATAAATAATGTCGTGCTCTAATCAATAGCGTAAGATGTTATGTGATTGAATTTTACTATATAAATCCTTATTGTTGCTCTCTTTGCATTCTAATGCATTTCTGATGTGCACAGGCACATAGATATGTTGCCATTTCTCTTATTATAAAAAAGTGAGACGTTTAAGTTATATAATATAATAATATATACTATAAAATATATATATATTATTAACATATATAGTATAGTATATATATATATATATATATTATTATTATAATATAGACAGAGAAGAAGAAAGAGATGAAGAATAATAGTAGATGAAAATATATACTATATATATATATATATATAATATATAATAAGTATATATATATTAAATACTATATATTATAATATATATTATATATATGTTGTGTGTGGTGGTGTGTTGTTGTTGTGTTGTGTTTGTGGTGTGTGTGTGTGTGGTTTGGTTGTGCTGTGGTATGTATGTGTTTTGTGTGTTGTTTTGTGTTGGTGTGTGTGTGTTGTTGTGTATGTGTGTGTTGTGTGATGTACCTGAGTCTAGGCCAAATTTAGAGGACTCGGACTTGGTCCTGAGGCTAAACAGATGACTTTACTATTAATATATTAAATTTAGTTTTGAATATTTACATAGCAATGTAACAATAACAGAAGACCTTTCAGCATCTACATTCACGAAGTGTATATTTAACATCTCAGGAGAATCAAGAAATCTATGTTATATACCAAATCATAATAATACACTAATTTATGTAAATAATAAGTTGATAACCATTTTGTTGCAATTATAAAGATAAGAAGTAAAAAAGCACCTTGGTGTTTATTTGTATTTAAATGTTCAATAGAGCTGAATATTTCATATAGTTTCACTTGAAAAGAAAATTCATTATAGTTCAAGCACAGCTCATGAATTGATCCATTTGTTTAACAATTCATAATTCTGCATTGGGGGGGCAGTAAGAGGTTGAAAGAATGGATTTTTTCTAACTTCTGTTGAAGTAAAGATGCTTACTTGCTTTAGACGGCTTAAACGAGTCAAAATATAAAATGCGTCGTAAGTTGAACAAAGTAAGGTTACATAATTATTGAGACAATTCTAAGATATTTTCAACATATCTAGAAGATAAGTCTGGTTAAATATTCATATTTTGCCAATTTTGTATGCACAGAAAATGTTTATATGGGGACATCTTAGACTTCTCCCGAATTTTTTGTGGGAAAAAACAAAAAAAATTGTTATTTTTTATTTTTCTACGTACATACGGGCAAAATTACAAACGCCATAGAGCCAGATTGCGTGTTTTCCTTTTTCTTTTAACAAGGCAAAGTGATAATTAAATATAAAAATAAATAAATTTAGTGATTAATTGATCTTACTTACAAAAGATGAATATATTGCACAAACAATTAATTTTGGTAGTTTAGAAACGTTTTGGAAGCGCTGGCACTATCTTTTTAACTGCTATGGAAAAAAATCCTCTTAAAGGTGAAAATACAAAAATTTTAAAAAATACCTTTTGCGGTGAAATCACTGACATAGCTGTTTATACAATATATATTTTGTGTTAATAACATGTAAGCTAGCTTGAAATCACTTTATTAGAACTAGAGCTCAAAAGTCAGTCAACACTTTGCTGTTGTCAGTGATCAAGAACTATTCATTGATCCTTGAAAAAATCAAAAATCTATTCTTGACTCCTTAATAGTTTTTAAAATGTAATAGAATCCTCGGTCAGAGTTTATTTATCCCCAATTGTTATTATCGAAGCATTTTAAGGAAGGGAATCATGGGCTTCTCTGATTTACCTTAATATATTTAACATAACATTTAAGCTAACATGGTCAAAATATAATACGACTATTATCAAACTGTGTTTGAATCATTCCCCTGACATGTTTAAATGAAAAATCATAAATACACTTGAAGACGACACAATTGGTGTTTTTAAATGAAAACTTTAATCCACGAATTTCTGATCATTTCAATCGTGAATAAAAAACTTCCTGAATCTTGAATTGTCTAAGCAAGAACCTGAAGGATATCAGAAACCCCCAACAACTACATAGCACAATAAAATATTACACTAGTGGAGATCATTCCATAAAAAAGTTCACATATCATATTAGGAAAAAAAGGACTTAGGATGCTACCTTGGGGGACCCCACATTACGCTTCAATAGTTTATGGTGTGTAGTTTGATTTAGTAGTACCGAACCTAGTACCAAATAGTCCACAAGGAAAATGATTGACAGGTCAAATAGTCGACATTTGTTAAAAAAAAAGAAAAAAAAATTGATTTTAGAGTCTCAAGAATCTAATAAAATTAAATAATCGAACAACCTACATAACTAACCAATGATACTTAAGCAACTAACTAACCCTGAATAAGTAACAAACTAGATGCTAAAGATCCTTTGGACAGTTGACTGTATCCTAACTCTAACTAACTAACCACCTTAATCTACTCTAACGCCCGGCGGGCTTTTACGGGATTTGTTTTTCGATTTCGTTCGACTCATTGAGGTAGTCCCCGTAGTGAATCTGCATTTTTATAATTGAAAGGATTAGGAAGGGAAACTAATTTAAGTTTATTCTTTTTTATACTAGCTTTCGAATTTATTATTATATATTATTATTATATTATTATTATATATGATTATTATATATAAATGGGCATGAAGCAGTGCACGAAATTTAGTAATATTTTTATTACAATAGTTTACAATAATAGGATTCTGCTCAAATTCGGCTGCTGCATAAAACCCAAAAAAATTGACCTGGTAAGTCAACTAAAATATATATATATAATATAATATATAGTACTATATATAAATATATATATATATATACTATATATATATACTATAATATAATATAATTATAGAAATATATATAATATATAAAATATAATAATCATATATATAAAATATATATAATATATTAGGTTATTGGTACTAGTGTATTTATAGAGTAGTTATATATTGATTGATGATTTTGTAGAGTATATGTGTAGTTTGAGATAAGATAATAATAAATATATATATAATATATTTAATAATGATTTAATATATACTAATATATAATTATAAATAAATATATTAATAAATAGTTTAATATATAATCTATATAATAATATAATATATATAATAATATTAATTATACATAATAATATTATATATATATATATATATAAGTATATTATAATATATATAGTTATAATATATATATATAATATATAATTTATAATTATTTATATACAACAATACTTATCTTATATATTATAATATATTATATATAATATAATAAGATAAATATATAGATATATATATAAAATTAATATAATATAATATATTATATTATATATATAATATATATAATTCATATATAAATATATAATAAATAAAAAGTTATTAAGTAATATAAATATATGTAGATATATTTAAGAATTAATATAGTCAGTATATGAATTTAATATATATTATATATATAATATATATATATATATATAATAATAATAGTAATATATAAAATATATATAAATATATATATATATATATTATATATTATTATATATATATATATATATATAATTCTAATACTCTCACTATATCATATATATATATTCTGATATATATATTATAATAATACTATTATAATTATATGATATATAATATATAACTTGATATTTGTTTAACAACGATCCGATCCATATTAACAGCACACATCTCAGGAAAAGGGAATTCATTTGGAAGAGGGGTGGTAAAAAAAAACCGTAAAAAAAAAATAAAAAAAAACCGTATCTTATAACTAAACTGGGACCAACAATACATTTTGGAATCCTTGTAAAATAGTTAGGAAAAGTTAAAAAAAAAAAAATATAATAATAAAGAATATGGCTTTTTTTTTTAGGAGCAGGGGAACATAAGTAATAGATATATATTATTAAGGGGATTAATGAATGTCAGGGCATCGAGCGAGGGAACACAGGGGTGACGTTTCCATACCCGTAGGAGTCGCGGAAAGAACCCGCGAACCAAAACAAGAGCGGTTCCGGGGGAGACCCCCGGAGGGGGGATTACTACCCGAGTTTCCGAAGGCGAAGACCCCGACTCCTGCATGTGCGATATAACACCCCCTTGGGGTATCTTATATAACAAAAAAAAAAAAAACTTAATAGAAAGTTTATTTATTTTAACGATATACCAATAAAAGGCCTCTAAATAGACTCTCTAATCAAATATTACATAATTATACAATAATTTTTTTTTTTTTTACATTTTCCTAAGTAAAATTTCACCAGGATCCAAAAACATGTATCTTTTCGCTGTAGCTATTGATTTTCCGAGATAACGTTTTGTATTATTTATTCTTTAATTTTTACATTCCGCACTAAAATGTTACTCGGCAGGATTAAAATGTATCCTTTCCCTGTAGCTATTGGACTTGTTGAGCATATGACGATGGAATTGTCGCTCTAAACAATTATCACATATAGTATATATATATATATATATATATATATTATATATAATATATATATATAATATATATATATATAGTAATTATAATATATATAGAATATATATTATAATAATATATTTATATATATTATAATAAATATATATATGTCTCGTGGCAAGCCCAAGGCTAAAAAAATCTACCAAACTAATAAGTATCAGGTTTTGGGAAAATAATAGAAGTAGTGTCTCAAGACTTACCACAGTACTGCAAGATTAGCAACGTAATCCTGGGTAAGGGAGTTAGCAGAGGAATAGTGAGAGCGCAAAAGGCTGTTGCAAAGGGCTCTTCAAGTGGAGGTGGGACAAAAGAGTTCAAAGACGGGTTCGTTGTAATTGATGGAATAAAGGAAAGTAAGCAATAATTCGCGCTAAAGAGATGAGAGAGAGTGGGAGGCATGGTTGAATAAGACGAAAGCTTAGACCCAACTCATGAACGGCTGTATGAAACAACTCAAATAGTGCCGCAAATCGCCATACAGGGCGAACGAACCTCTATAAACAGCAAGTAAGGTTAGGTAAAAAAAAACCCGAAGGCGCCTAGAACACCAACCTTGGAATGTTTAAAAGAAAGGTAATGTATCCAAAGAAATCACATAAAGAAAAAAACCAAGAATTAAGGGATATTGAATGTTGTTGTGTGTTCTTGGGGATATTATAAGTAATGGTTAGTTGTGTTTCTCGAGAAGAATTAGTGTATGAAAGATGTGAGTTGATAGATATAGGAACTGTGTCTTTAAGGAGTTGAAAACTATCCTATTTTTTGTTGCCCCAATTAGATATACAAGAAAGATTAAAGGCTGGTGTTCAAGGTCATTCTATCGCAATCTAATTGCTTTTCAATGGGACGTCTATCGAGAGAGAGAGAGAGAGAGAGAGAGAGAGAGAGAGAGAAGAGAAGAGAGAGAGAGCAGAGAGAGAGAGAGAGAAAGAGGAGAGAGATAGAGAGGAAGGAGGGCTACAACAGCTGCTATAGAACGACCGGAAAGGAAATCAGAGAGGAGGTCACAGAGAGAAGGATGGATAACGTAAGAGGGAAGTTTGAAAATCAAAGCTTTATACCAGACTCTATCTAATTTCCACTATATGTCTAGCTCCACAAAAAAGCATTCACCAAAATGGCGAAAAGCAGAGGATCAAGAATCAGAAGGAAAAGTAAAGAGATTACCGTTAGAGCGTTTCTTCCGAAAGCCATGCTGGATGTCCGATATAAGATTAGAAGAATCGAGATGTTTAAAATTCTAAACATTCCTGTTGATGATAGATTCTAAAACTTTAGAGATAACGGAGATTAAAGCCATATAGAACCATAGTTAGAGGGTTGAGGAGGGTCTCCCTTTATCGATACAGGTTGAACGAGTGTACGTTTCTAGAAGAAATGGAAGTTCGAAGTGGAAAGATAAATACAAAACTCCTTCTTAGAGTTAATCTCAAGGAAAGCAGAAATATCATCTTTTAAAGATATTACAGCGCTAGGCATAAATTAGTTTTAGGGGTTGGAGAAGGTGGAATAGCTCTGGAATCGTCAAGATAGGAGTGGAATTAGAGGCAAAAGTTTCAGCAATGAGTTCAGCTTTAGCAGGTATAACAGCGTTGAAAGATACTAGAGCAGATGAAGAAGAAGAAGTTGTTGACAGTTGACATTTTTTTTTTTTTGCAAAATGCCAGAAAGGGCTTGAGGAAAACTAACCAGAAAGATCCTTGCATTTTCTGTAGCGAATTTTTTTTAGTATTACAGAGAATTGATTTTGCACTACTCAATGATGAAATATTATGATTTGCATGAGCTTCAAGAGCTTGACGACGATAGTAATTCCGGAAGTCAGCATCCCAACTGTGAATAGCCCCAGAGCAAGCTTTGTTAAATCAGAGCTTGTTAATTTAAGTTGAAGAGGAAGGGTATGAAATATACACCTCTATGCCAGAGAAAATCACCTCGGTTATGCTTTCAGGACCTCCGAAAGACCCCTCCCACAAAAGCAGTAATTATTCTATGGGAAATCAAATAATTCTGATATCAAGTTCGACCAGTTTGTAGCTCCAAAATACCAAAAAACGTTTCCTCTTCGCAGGCTTGGGTCTTTCATGTGAGAGATTGAAGAGATACAACAAGATTTATATAAGGTGATCGATGAGACCTAGGGAAGGAAAGTGTTTAACAGAATAAGGAGAAGATATTGGAAATTAAGAAGAGATCCAGAATGTTAGATTCATCGCCAAGAGGATCCGGAATACAAGTATGGAGATGTATCACTTCAATGTCATTCTAGATAGAAAAGAGGCAGGCAAGTTCATCAGGTGCATCTTGAGAATTAGAAGAAAGTTAATGGCGGTGTTGAACGTTGAAGTCACCAAGATTGATGATTTAGGAGAATTGTGGAAAATAGAGAATGTGTTCTAACTTGGAGTTTAAGTAGTCAAATAATTTAGGATGCTGAGTAAAGTTAGGTGACAGATATACAGATTCACAGAACAAATGAATTTAGCAGTAGACTGGCAGGAGAGCTTGGGTCATAAGGTAGAATATTAAGATCACAAGGTAGAAAATTCGGAAAACTTCAAATCAGAGACACGAGACCAAACTGCATCATTGCTTGCATAACACAGCAGCCACCTTTGGCAGAAACTTGAGGGTAGATACAGTAAGAGGTAATAAAATAGGTTTTTGCTATCAA
>JABUQX010029056.1:22500-33370 GCA_015478945.1 Trachelipus rathkii
AAAAGGAAGCACCACAGAGAACAAGCCTGGATTTACCAATATTCACACAAAATTCATGGCAGATACTGCACCCCTTGTCCATCGAGGACGTCGTAAAGGTGGTAGCACAAGAGTGGTCAGTTCCATCAAGCACTTGCCACTGTGGTGCCTATGGAAAAGAAAGAAAAGCACCAACGACACGCCGCAAGAGATAAAGGGTCAAGCGAATTGGAAAGCATTGGACAATTCATAAGTCTTTCGATCTTTGACTCGACCCCATGCAAAAGACGGGTGATATCTTAGCCTTCCCAGATAAGAGAGAAGTACTCCATACAACGGCAGATGAGACCTTTGTTTAGTAGGAGTATCTGTGAAAGGAAAAAAAATCTCACAGTCTAAACAAAACTCCCAGCTTCTTTTGAGACCGTCTTATCAACCGTAGAAATATGAGGTTTCCAGGACATTTTTTTGTTTCTGTCTATATTGTCAACAGGAGAGACGAGAGAATCATGGAAAGAAAAAGAAATGTTAGGTTTTTAGTGAAGGAGCTTTGTGGGGGCTAAGTTTATAAAGAGTAGAATTTTACAAGGTTGCGACGACCTCACTGGGAAATTTTTTTCAGATCAGCAGGAATAGAATCGGAAATATTAAGGTGAGTAGTAACTCTATACAAAAAGAAGGTGCAAATTTTAAATGAGTAAAAGAATGGAGGGTCGAGTCATCGGCATATGAATAGATAAAGTTAAATGAGCAGCTGAGAAGATCATTAATGGAAAGTAGAAATAGAATAGGAGATAAAACAAAATCCTAGGAACTTCACTAACTAGTGGACTTATGAGCTCTTCCAGCACTGAGGAAAAGTACTGGTATCGACACATAGAGAGTAGAGTTGAACCAGGGCCGGCGCTAGCTCAGAAACACGCTCCCTCAAAACTTGGGGAGGAATGTCATCAAATGTAACCACCTGAGAGTAGAAGAAATAGAAGGAGGATTGCCCGAGTCGTCTAGGGTTGAATTAGAGGAAAATACGAGGCCAAAGAGATTAACTTTTTAAGTTGGAGTATCAGGAACTGGCTTTTTAGTTGGGAATATTAGCAACCGAACCATCAGAGCGAATAAGAAGAGGAAAGACAAATTTACAAAAGTTGTTAGAAATGTTTTTGGCAAAATGGCAAAAAGATTTTGCAGTAGGAGAACGAAGGTGGTCAGTATACTTTCCTTTAGTGAATGTCCGCTTGGCTCTGCGAACAAATCCCTTCAACGATTTCGGAAATTGAAGAGAGTGATAGGAGAACGAGAATTTTTGCACTCCCGATATGCACTCTCTCTATCCTGAATGGCGAGAGAAAAAGCACAATTAAATCATAGCGTGAGGTTGTAGAATTGACTCCGTCTCTCACACTTACAATGGATTTAGAGGAAGGAAAGATTTAGTTGAAGAAGGAATGAACCAGTTCATTCCATCTATTTCAACAATAATATTTTGACCGACACCGAAGCATTCTCAGTCAAAGCATTTACTTCAGATATAGATAGGCGGAAGAGAGTGATGAAGACTCTAAAAGATGATTCTTGATAATATTTTGTTGATTGTAAGAGATTCTGTCGAAGTTACAGCAGTATTTTGAGAATTTTAGAGATGAAAGATTTTTAAAAACGTTTTCGGTCCTTTATGGTTGCACAGAATGAAAAGAGTAAAATATTTAGCATATTTTGAAATGCTGAATTTGATTTGACGTTCTGCGCTTAGAATAGCCAATTTTTAGCATAAATTATTCTATGGTTATGAACAAATTTTTACTAGGCTATCAAAAGATAGAAGACCGAAATTTGTTTTGGTTTGTTTGTTTTATAAACAAAGGTGGTATATGTTTTGTTTGTTTTATGTACAAATGATGTATATGGTTTGTTTGTTTTATATACAATTGGGATTAAAGGTAGATATTTTAATGGGGCAAAAAGTAGATATTATTGTCAATATGGAGAAATGAATGCTTAGTTATCTAGTTATCAGACAGGGGAGCAAAAAGATTAGGTGTGGAGAGTTAGAAATGTTGATATTCCCACGGTTTTGAAATTATATTGAAAGCAACGGACGCTGTGAAAGTGTATTAAAAGCTCACGCCTGCACAATTCCTTGCCATATTAGTTCATTAGTCAATTACCGAAATATAATATATATATATATATATATATATATAATATATTATATATATATATAGTATATATAATATAATATATATATATATATATATATATATATATATATATATATATATATATATATATATATATTATAATATACTATATAATAATTAAAATATGTAGTTAATGCCGCGCTCGGGATGCGGCTAGCAGCGAGTTTGGTCTCAAAAACTATTTCGAGCTATCGTTTTGAAACTTGGTATATGTTCTATGTAGGTATTAAACTGACCACAGGCGAAATTTCAAGTCTCTAGGTTGTACATAGAGGGTACCTCCCCTCGAGAGAGTAGTGGAAATAATGGAGTTACGCCGTTGTTGCAGCTTCCGAGCGAGTGAGATTAGGCCTAAGGGCAAGAACGGACCAACCGAACACCTATCTCCATGCGCGCACGCACGCACACACACACACATTATTATTAATAGTATTATTATTATTATTATTATTATTATTATTATTATTATTACTTATTATTATTATATATTATATTATATTATAATTTATTATTATTATTATATATACGGTAGAATATCGATTCTGAGTCGAAAAACGATTTCTTGGAAGGAATCGTTTTTTTACGCACTCCGACTCCGGGTCCGACTCCGGGTCCGACTCTGACACCCGGTTCCGACTCCGAGCTCCAACTCCGACTCAGTGCCGATATGAATAATCGATTCTCGAAGGGAATCGTTTATGAATCGAAAATCGATTCCTAACGGGAACGATTTTTGGCTCCGACTCCTGGTCTCGCCCCTGGGTCGCTATCATATCTTACAATGGTGTAGAGTTATTCATATGCGGGTTAAAATTTTTGAAGGGGGTTTTTATGTGGTGACGTAACCTCATTCGTAGACAAGTTACGACCCCGTGGGTCTCTCGAAGGGCCCCCCCTTAAAAAATCGACATGTTCGTAGAAGGCCAAAATTTGGTGAGAGAATTAAATTTTAGATAAAAGTTGGTATCGGACATTCTGAGGAGTTGCATCGGGCACCGGTGCGGAGCCGGTGCAGGCGGTCTGAGTTAATAAACATTCGTTTTAATAAAAAAGTGTTGGTGTCCTTATATATGGTATCGAACCCGTAGATGTTCGAATATGATGTTTATAAGTCCGTATAGGTGGTCTAGGACCCCCATAAAGCGAGGGTTCCGACTGAAACCAAAAAACACAGAGTGCAAACAGAGTCGAGGGAGGGAAGGATTAAGGAAGAATAAGGAGGAAAGAATGGAGAAGAGTCTGACCTTGAAGGAGGAGGATTTGGACAGCTGCACCGGTTGCTGGCTCCGGTGCCTTGCCGAGATATTAAATATTTGTGTAATGATTCAAATATTGGTGTCTTTATATATGTTATTGGGCCTGCAGATTTCGAAAATAACAGTTTCATAACCACAAGAAAATAAATAAAAAATAAATAAATAAATAAATAAATAAAATTTCTTATTCTTTTAATGTTTATAACATAAATTTACGTTTTTACATACCCTAAAGCAGTAAATCAGTAAATAAAACAGCACTCATCACCCCTTCTGTATCTATTGACTATTGATTTTCATGGATATTTTTTTACAAAAATTGTCAGCGTTTTAGCATACCCTAAGCAGTAAAATTCAGTAAATCAAGTAAATCTAAACAAGCCCTCATCACCATTCTGTGATCTATTGATCTATTGATTCATGTCATATTTTTACTAAAATTGTAGCGTTTTACATACCCTAAAGCAGTAAATCAGTAAAAATCAGTAAATCAAACTACCCTCCTCACCCCTTCCGTGATCTATGATCTATTGATCTATTAATTTTAAGGCATTTTTTTTACTAAAATTGTCATGTTTTAATACCCTAAATCAGTAAATCAGTAAATCAAACCACCATCCAACCACCCTACTGTCCATACGTGACTCTCTATTGATCTATTGATTTCAAGTCATATTTTTTTAGTTAAAATATATGTCATGTTTTACATACACTTAAGCAAGCTTAAATCAGTAAATCAAACCACCATCCAACCACCCTCCTGTCCATCGTGATCCTACTTGATCTATTGATCTATTGATCTATTATTCAAGTCAATTTTTTTAGTAAAATTTGTTTAATGTTTTACATACCCTAATCAGTAAATATCAGTAAATCAAACCATCACCCTACCCTCCTGCCCATCTATCACCCCTTGATCTATCGATCTATTGATCTATTGATTCAAGTCACATTTCGAGTATGATTTGATAAACATAACATAAACAAATTCTTTAACATGATCAACAAAAGTATATGCTAACCGTAACAAAAGTTTTTCATATTATATAAAGCTAACATAACATCATCAGGTCTAAGAATATTAATGTACAACAACTAATATCCTAATGGCTATTAAATTTTTTAAACTTAACAAATTAACAAAGTCGCACACTTAAACAATAGTAAAGTAACTATACATTATGCACATACAAAAACGTAACCTATCACACTTTGTCAAGATATCTCTAACACCTCATTGTTAATTTTACATTATTAACATAGTAACATTTAGAAAAAAGTTATCACAACATTGGAATTATCCATACTGGATAACGAAAGATACTCTAACGTAATTAAAGTTCCACATCAATTAAAAGCTAACCATAGCATAACATAGAACTAAGAAAATAATGTGTACAACGACCAATACCGTAACAAACTAACACACGAAAAACTGTTAACATTAATATTAACAAGTAGTTCCACTCTTAACAACTGTAAAGTAACTAAACTGCATGCAAAACGTAAACCTATTCATACTTTTTTCAAAGCATATCTCTAATATCTTACACGTACACAGTAACATTTAGCAAAAATGTTATCATAACCTGTCGACTTATCATTCCAGAGACTTTCGAAAACCTAATGAAAGGTAAACAAAGTTTTTTTTACATTATCATAGGATAATTATAACAAAAATTTATCATAACCTTACGTAAATATCATAAATCCCCAACGAAAAATTGCAAACATAACAACAGTTTTATCCAAATAAAAAATAAAGAATAACAAAAATTTTATCCAAACATATAAAAATAATGTTCTTAGAGGATAAAATATCATAGTTAAAGTGTAATAGTTTTAACGAATTTAAAACAGTAAGAATCAGTAAATCAGTAAATCAGTAAATCCAAACACGCCGTCCCCTCCCCACCCCTCCCTTACCCACCAGTCCATGACCTTTTGATCTTTAGATCTATTGATTCAGGCACATTTTTCGAGATCATTTCGGATAAACATAGTACAAAAATAAGTTCGTTAAATACTAAACCACAATATATGCTAAGCGTAACATTCGTTTTCACATTAATAACGCGTAAGCTTAGCATTAACCAGAACTAAGAAAATAATGACAACTATGACAATTTGGAAACACCACTCACGAAGTAAATACTAACATTAACAAAGTTTCCAACTTAACAACAGTAAAGTACGCTATCCACAGCGTACAAAACGTAAACCTATTCACACTTTTTCAAGCATATCTCTCAAACATAATCAATGTTAATTTTACATTTAACACTATTGATTACGTCGCATTTTGGTATTCATTTCGGAACTAAACATAAGCACAAAAATATCTTTATATACTAACCAAGCGAAATATACCCATACATAACAATGTTCCATTAAAGAGTCAAAAGTAACATATATGTTTTTAAAATGATAATGTACAACGACAAACCAACACAACTTACGCACGAATAAACTGTAAACATTAACAAAGTTCCACACTTAACACCAGAAAGTAACTAAACATTGCATACAAAACGTAACCTATTCATATTTTTCCAAGCATTATCTCTAACATATTAACGTAATTTTACATTGATAAAAACTTAGCAAAAAGTATCATAACCTTGTCTATTATCATACAAGACCAACGCAACTATAAACAATAACAAATTTTTATCAAAGCATAACAAAAATAAGTTCTTTGAATTCAAAAGTATAATATAATTGATAATAGTTGTGTGTTGTACTGATTTTAACAGCTAGTAAATCAGTTAAATCCAAACATCAACCCCTCCCACCCCTCCCTCCATGACCTTTTGTTCTATTTGATCTATTGATTCAGTTCACATTTCGAGTATCATTTAGGATAAATATACACAAAAATAAGTTTTTTTGTATACTAAAGCCATCGAATATATGCGTAACGTAACAAACATTATTTAACATTAATAACGCTAACATAACATAGCCTGAACTAAGAATTAATGTACAACGAAGCAAAACCTAACACCATACGTACGAATAAACTACTAACATTAACAAACTTCCGCACTTAACAACAGTAAAGTACCTAACACTTCGTACAAAACGTAATCTATTCACACTTTTTCAAGCATATCTCTAACATATCAATGTTAATTTTACATTAACATCGTAATATTTAACAAAAATTTAGCATAACCCTGTCTAATCATCATACTGACAACGAATATAATGCTAACGTAACAAATTTTTTACATCAACTTCGTAATATTTAACAAAATTCATCATAACATCGCTAAATATCATATCCCCAACGAATAATTTGCAAACATAACAAAATTTTAACCAAAACATAAACATAAAAATAAAATTTTATACTGACATAACATAAAAATAAGGTCTTTGAATAAAATATCACACTAATGCGTAAAAGTTTACTGATTTTAAAGCAGTAAATCAGTAAGTCAAACCACTCATCCCAGAAGTCCCCGGGCTGAGGCCTTACCCTTCCTTCGGAGGGGTAATGCCCGCTTACACCCCTTCTTGGTGATCCCCATCTCAGGATCACACCCTTTCAAGGGCGCCATCCCCTTGGGTTTCTCGGGAGGTGATTGTGTTGCTTTGTAGATACTCTTGGTTGAATGAAAAAAACCTGTTTATTCGTTAAGTTAGTACGTTATGTTAAATATTTAACTATGACAGTGATGAAATTAAGCACCTGATGTGTTATGAGAAATAGAGTTTTGTAATATATTACTGTGGTAACTGACGATGATGTAGGTTAGAAACGTGAGCCAGGTTAAGTATTTTGTGAGTAATGTTAGGTATGTCCCCAGAGAATTTTGCTGATGTCCACTCCATTTCATAGTTCAAATGATGTTATACTCGAAACGAGTGATACTTTGATGAAGATAGTATCAATTCATAGTTCAAGATGCTGGTATCTTTCATAGATTGGTCACTTTGTTAAGGGATTTGTTAGATAATAAGGCTTTTACCTGTTGCTGATATGGGAGAAAAGTGGGAACATATCGAGTTGTATTTTTTGGGGGCGGGGGGGGTGGGGTGGGGGTACATTTTTTTCCATTTTATGGCGTTTTTGAAACAAAAAAAAAAAAAAAAAAAAAAAAAAAGGGGGCGCCCTTTAAAACTATTTCACTTTTGACGGCAACGAAAAACAACCCCCCCCCCCCCCCCCCCCCCCCCCCCCCCCCCCCCCTCCCCTCGCAAATATTTTTTTTGGAGCGGCGGCGGGGAGTAGGTACTCCTGTTATTATAATTACCCCAAAAAAATTTAAAAGAATGGTAAAAAAGAAAAGGGGGGGGAGGGAGGGGGGAGGCGGCGAACAAGTCTATTTCCGGATGTGGGTGGTGGGGAGTGGCAGGAGGAGCGGATTATTCATATGCTAGGTATGCTAGGTTTGCATTTTGCTACATGTATATTCTTAGTTAGGTTCATGACTATGTAGCTTTATTGATACTAAAACTTTGTTGCGTAAGCACATATTCGTAGGTCAGATATATAGGAAAGAAGCTTAGTTTGTATGTTATGTTTATCCAAAATGATGCCTCGAAATATGACTTAAACAATAGTTCAGTAACTCAACTCGGGGGTGGAGGGGAGGAGGGTAGGGAAGGGTGGTTTGACTTACTGATTACTGATTTACTGTTTTAAAATCAGTAAACTATTACGCATTTAGTGTGATATTTTATTCAAAGAACTTATTTTATTTTATGTCAGGATAAATTTTGTTATTTTTATGTTATGCTTGGTTAAAACTTTGTTGATTGTTAGCAATTAGTCGGTTGGGTTATGCTATTTAGGACAATGTTATGATGAATTTTGGTTAAATATTACCAATTTTGTGAAAAAATGTTACGTTAGCATTATATTCGTTGTCATTATGATGATGATGAGACAGGGTTATGCTAAATTTTTATTAAATATTACGTTGACTAATGTAAAATTAAATGTGACAATAAAGAGAGATATGCTTGAAAAAAGGTGTGAATAGGTACGTTTTGTATGCAATGTTAGGTAGTTTACTGTTGTAAGTGCGGAAGTTTGTTAATGTTAGTATTTATTCGTAGTTTCAGGTGTGTTAGGTTTGTCGTGTACATTATAGTCTTAGTTCAGGTTGCTTATGTTAGCTTTATTAATGTAAAAAATGTTGTTACGCTTTAGCTTATATTTGATGGTTAGTATATATAGAAAACCATATTTTTGTGTTAAGTTATCCACAAATGATACTGCGAAAGGTACATGAATCAATAATCAAAAGGTTCATGGAGGAGGGGTGGGGAGGATTGATGGTTTGATTTATTGATTTAAAATCAGTAAACTATTACCGTTTACTATGATATTTTAGTCAAAACTATTTTAAAGTTATTGTTGGATAAAACTTTATGTTTTGCATTATATTCGTGGTCTGTATGATTAATTAGACAGGGTTAATGATAACATTTTTGTAAATTATAATGTCAATGTAAAAATAACGTTAATATGTTAGAGATATGCTTGAAAAATTATGAATAGGTTACGTCTTTGTGGTATGCAATGTTAGTTTACTTTACTGGTATTAAGTGTATGAACTTTGTTAATGTTAAACAGTTTATTCGTGCGTAAGTTGTGTAGGTTTGTCGTTGTACATTAATTTTCTTAGTTCATATGTGTGTCATGTTAGCTTTATTAATGTAAACATTGTTATGTATGTCGTATATTCGATGTTAGTATATTAAAGAGAAACTTTTTGTTGCTATCTGTTTAATTCCGAAATGATACTCGAAATGCGACCTAAATCAATAGTGTTAATGTAAAATTAACCATGATATGTTAGAGATAAGTGGCATTGAAAAAAAGTGTGAATAGCTTACGTTTTGTACGCTCGTGATAGGTACTTTACTGTTTTTAAAGTATGGAACTTGTTAATGTTAGTAGTTATTCAGTGACGTAAGGGTGTTAGGTTTGTCATTTGTACATACTTTTCTGTTGGTTCTGATAATGGCTAGTTAGCTTTATTAATGTGAAAACAATGTACGTTAGCATATATTATGTATTATTAGTTATATAAAGAACTTATTTCTTTGTACTATGTTATCCGAAATGATACTCGATATGTGACCTGAATCAATAGATCAATAGATCAAAAAGGCCATGGGACGGGTGGTAGGGAGGGGTGGGGAGGTACGGGTGGTTTGATTTTACTAATTACTGATTTACTGTTTTAAAATTCGGTAACTATTACACTTTACTTATGAGTATTTTATTGCAAATAATTATTTTTATGTATGTTTGCGATAAACTTTGTTTATTTTATGCTATGTTTGGATAAAATTTGCTATGTTTGCAATTATTTGCTTGGGGGGATCATGATATTTAGGTAAGGTTATTAGATAAATTTTGTTTAAATAATTACTATGTATAATGTGAAAAAGAATACTTTGTTTACGTTAGCATTAATCTCGTTGGTCGTATGATAAGTCGGACAAGGGTTATGATACATTATTTGCTAAATGTTATTCTGTGTCAATGTAAGATTAACATTAATATGGTTAGAATATGCTTGACACAAGTATGACTAGGTTATCGTTTGCATGCAAAAAGTTAGCTTTACTGATTGTAAGTGTGTGAATTGTTAATATTATGTTAACAGTTTATGCGTGTGTAAGTTGTGTTTTTTCGTTGTACATTATTTGCTTAGTTCATGTAGCTATGTTAGCTTTATTGATATGGAATTTATTTACGTAGAGATATTCGCGATCAGTATTTATAAGTAACCAATGTTGTTGATAAATTTTGTTAAATATTTACCATAGTTAATGATAAATTTAAACATTGTTATGTTAGAGACATGCTTTGACAAAGTGTGAATAAGGTACGTTTTGTATGCTATGTTAGTTACTTTAATATTGTTAAGTGTGCGACTTTGTTAATTTTAACGTTTATTTGTGTTAAGGGGTTGTTAGGTTTGTTGTTTACATATATTCTTAGAACTGAATGATGTATGTTAAGGCTTTATTAATTATGAAAACTTGGTATGGTGATTGCATATATTCGTGGATCAATGTTGGATAAGAGAATTTGTTTTTATCGTATGTTTATTCAATTTAATGTACTTCGAATATGTGGACTATGGAATAAATAGTTTTTCACATATTACATTATTGTATCAGGGGAGGGTGGGGATGTATGGATGTAGGGGTGGATTGTTTTATTTACTGATTTGAGCGTGATTGGGATGATTGTAAGAAAAAGCATTACAATTTTACGACTGCAATGTATGACTTGAATCAATAGATCAATAGATCATAGAGTTCTACGATGGACAGGGAGGGTGGGTTGTGATGTGTTGGTTTGATTACTTGATTACTGATTTTAGGTTATGTAATAACATTGATCCCAATTTTAGTAGGAAAAATATACTAAATCCAATATATCAATAGATTCATAGATTCAAT
>JABUQX010029057.1:0-17500 GCA_015478945.1 Trachelipus rathkii
GCTACAAAAAATATTCGTATCTCCGTTAGAAAGGAAAGGATTGAGCCTATGGTTATTTGTGCCAATATTTAATATTATGACATTCCTACGAGCCGCGTTGTATTTCAATGAGGATTTACACGCTGAATGAATTTATGAAATATTTTTAAACCCAGTTTATATATATATATAGCTATGATATATATAGTATAAATATATAATATACTTATATATATAATATAGTTCTATATAGTCAAATAAGTATATAATATATAGTATGATATATATAGTATATTAGGCCCTGTTATTATATTATATAGTATATTATGATATATACTATATATATATAATTATATTATATATGATATATATGGATAATATATATAATATAGTAATAATATTATATATAGTTATAGATAGTAATATGATATATAGTATATAGGTATTAAGTATATATATAATATATATACTCTAGAAATTCCTACTGGTATATATAATTATACCTATATAATATTATTATATATAAATTAATACTATATAATATAATAATAATACTAGATCGACATATAATCGTATATATAATATATAGTTAGAGACATATATATTAAATATATATAATATATTATTATACATATAATGATATATGTAACTATAATATATATTATAAGTAAATATAATATAATAAATTTATGTAAAGTTAAAATCTATTTAAAATGTTATTTTGTTATTATAAGTCATATATATTAACTATACTACTACGCGAGTGATATAATATTTAACATTATGATACAAGGTTCTTATTATATAGTAGTTAGGTATGATATATATAATAACGTCGTTTGAATGAGAATTTAACTTGATAGGGAGATCATTGTAAGACAGCATTAGCAATGCGAAGGTGTGATGCTTAAGAGTCGTAGGATTGCACTCCGATATGGTAAGAGCGGCTATATGCCCAAAGCCTCGCTGCACATCACTTTTCGGAAATCTAATGGGTGGCCTACTTCAGTACTGAATTACCAGGCAAATTGCTCACATTATTTTGAAAAAGTCAGAGTGTTTGGCGCCTACTTTTCAGCTTCCGCGGAGGAAAGAGTAGCCAACGGAAGGGTGCACTGGAAAAAAAAAAAGAAAAAAAAACAGAAAAAAAAAAAAAAAACACAGAAAAGGAAAAAGGAAAATAAAAAAAGAAAAAAAGAGAGTGTGAGAGTGTTAGGTAATGTGCAATGGGTTGGTCCAGGAGGGACGCCACCAAATCATACCCGAGAGTCGTGTAGCGAACCTCATTCTGTGGAGGAAGGGCACCTAGCGTAACATTGTTAGATTGAACAATAGAAGGCCGGGGCAGGCTATTGTAGGAGGATACGGGAATTAGGTGCCATGTTATCGCTTATTCAGCTTAGTGACTGTGCAAATTCTAGATTGTGCTACGTTTGAGTATTTAATGCCGAGTACAGCACCTTACTTAGTCCATGTCGTGTAATGAAGAATACTATTAGTATTGTTTAATCTAAACTATCATACATAAAGCCTAGTACGTTACGAGAGGAAAGAAGTGCTGCGATGAGAGTAACCCCTTGCTTAATGACCACGAGCTGAAGTGGACTTGTCAGAACATAGACGTCAGATTTTACGGGTAACTCCAATGGAGACGGACCAGGGGCTAAACCCCTCTAATCGTGGGTAGTCAGATGTATCATTTCAATCAATTGAAAAAACAAGAAAGAAAAAAAAAAAACCTTAAAATATGCCAAGAATGAATGACGGGCTGGCCTCATAACCGGTACTTCTGCTCAGTCAATCAGTGGCTCCAAACCACTATTGATAGGTTAGATAGTACCCGAATAAGGTAAATTGCATTTGACGTCCACAAAATAATAACGAAGGAATAAAAGTTTCTTATTAAACAAAATATGTTAATATCTTAATTTTTGTAGAATTAAAGATCGTAATCAGTATACTTCGAATAGCGAAAATTCTAAATTACAAAGCTACTTCGATATTAGCGTGGGATACGTCCTACAACGAAACGCCATGATGTACTAAGTGAATCAAAAAAGTTTCAGTCCAAAAAAAAACAACAGAAAACCTAAAAATCCAAAATTCCCGAGAGTTTAACGGTAAAACAAGAAGACTATTAGAAAATTTATCGACGAAAAGTGACTCTTAGCGGACTCAAACTAAGGAAGTCCCACGCACACACAAAGACCAAACTCACCTCTCCCAACAACGGCCTTCCGCCCTCTCATAATGAATAGAGGTGAACGCCATCTGGGTTCATCTGCACTCCGAAAACTGAGCATAGGAAAGCAGTGACGTCACAACCAATGGCTTTCGCGCGACCAAAAGAGTAAATGAAGGACGAAGGACGTTCATGATGCCGAAAACTCAACACGATAATGAACATACAATCAAATAAACATCTAATAGTCACCTAATTACCAACCTTTTTAGAATCCCTACTACAAGGATTAGTTAAAAATAAATTGGGTTAAGTAAGGTTACTATAATTTCAATTCAAAATATAATAAAAAATGAATCAAAAAACTTAAGAACGTTAAGAAGATTAATTAGCACCGGGTATTCAACATTTTTCAAAGTAATCCCCAGTGTGTTACGTTTAGTAATTGTAGCCTGCCAACTTTCTTGTTGCAACACAAAACAAAAAATCTTAAGTGTCTCCAAGCACGTCAATCTTTCCTCTTTCTGTTTGTTTAATCAGAAACGAAACGTCTTAAGTCAACGGTCTGCCATTATAAGCAACTAAACAGTTTCCGTGACGGAATGTGAATTTTAACCATTCACAAGTGCATATGAGTGGTAATGATAGGACAAATCGGCGAA
The DNA here is from genome assembly GCA_015478945.1 of Trachelipus rathkii. NCBI lineage: Eukaryota > Metazoa > Arthropoda > Malacostraca > Isopoda > Trachelipodidae > Trachelipus > Trachelipus rathkii. The sequence goes on from JABUQX010029057.1 coordinate 2,824, forward strand.
AGATGAGTCTATACAGCAATGCATAGAATCGAACTGCACGTTCGTTTTATCGAGTATTTGAGGTAACGAAAACTCCGTTAGGTGGAATATCTACCCACAAATTTCTGTGTCAATGGTGGGATTTATTCACGTTTTCAATATAATATAGGTTATATAAATAAGCTGATTCGTTATTGAAATATTGTGTTACTGTGGGGTAAATTAGATGACGGGAGAAAACTCCCCAAGAAAAGCCCCAAGGATTCGCATACAAACCGCATTAATAAGACACCTGCTGGTGTTCGGTTAGATCAGTAATGGCCACCAAAATATCATAGATAGAGTTTCTCAGTGGTATTCACCTTTAGCCAATGTTAAGAAAATGACTCTATGGGCGTGGGATATAGAGGATGGATTACCAAAGTATTATCAGTTTCACCGGGTATCTTTATAAGAGATTTATTGGTTTTATGGCTCGAACAAAGGGAAACCAAGAAAGAAAATTATTTCAGAAGGTACAATCAAGAATGCCGAAGACCAACAGACGTGGACTTCTGTTAAATTTCTGTTATATCCAACCGTTAAAAGTCCGGAACAGAACCAACACATGATTGAGAAGTTGTAATCAAGACCCTAAACCGTGAACCTACCTTGGCTTTCTTTCCGAAAAGCGCGCGAAAAACCAATGAAGGCGCCTAACATGAAAAACGAGAAAGTAAGCTTGTAAAGAAGTAGGAAATGTCGGTTCACATATCGCCCCCACTCACACGGCTGGCCGACCAATTGCCCTACCTCACGGAAGATTGGTATATCCGATAGCTCGAACGTACAAATAAGCTTTGACATTTAAGTCTTTGATTCAATTAAAAAATACACCCAGACCTTGTGAGAACTTCAGCTTGAAGAAGAGGTCGGACAACAGGACACGCGAGAAAAGTAGGTCACAGCTATACTCAAGAATCGAATAGTTATACGAATGGTATTATCATAATAAGGAGTTACAAAAGTGACACTCTTAGAGATTTAAAGATCTGCTAATGTCATAATCACATCTAATTAGCTTTCTAGTCTTGAGGCTCTACTTTGTTATGATTCTTTGTTTCTTAATTTCCAAAGTTCTCTACTATAATTATTTTGAGGTTTAGATTATATAGACAGATGTCCTGACTTAGTACCAATACTTTTAAATGATATATGTATTATAATATATCCAGAACATTATGGATATTGACTATATCCCATCAATCGTCCTATGTATATGATGACGTGACATACTCTAAACCATGGCGTGTTTAGATAATGTTATCTGTTCCGATTTCTGATGATTATAGTCGATAAGATTCAGCGGAATATATGTTACGTCACTGCACTCCGGTGTGCAAGAGTAATAGTTGTAATATGAATTGCATGGTATATGAAATATCTGCTAAAGCGTATCAGCTGGTCATGACTGTAACACGTTGAGTGGTCATCCAAATAAAGTTTTTAAACGAAACAAAAGGAGGTGGAGGTGGATTTTAAAGACTTTTGCAAAATTTCATAACTATAAAGATCATTCAGAAATTCCCCCGAACTGATGCAATGTGGCTGAACATGAGTACTGTGTAAACGATCGTAAAGACTCCCTCAGATACAGACTGTCATAAATAACGCATATTAGACCTTGAAATAAAATGTTTGAAACAAATGATTACTACTACGATACTACTACTACTCACACTCAGACTAAGAATAACTACTAATAAATAAAATGAAATTAATAATATATTAATAATAAAGTAAATATAAAGATAATAAATATATATAAATATATAATATAAATAAAATGTAAATATACATAGATATTTAATACAATCTAATATAACTAATAATGATCAATATAAGAAATAATAATACTAAGATTTTAACTAAATAAACAGAATGACAAATGAAATATTTTCTAAAATTATAAAGTAGAAATAATCTAAGAGTATGACATTAATTGTGTGAGATTCCTTTCCAGAATGAAATTAAAAAGAAGAAAATAATAAATGACTATATTTGAGGATATAGCTAAAGCCACTGCAATGGCAGTACATATAAAAGGTTCTTTTAATAATTAAAGAATAACTAGCAAAATTGAAAGTACAGCTCGAGTCAGATTTTAGTGGCGCGACAAAGCCACGCTTCCGTATATCTGTATTAGATAAAGTACTCTTCACCGAGTCAAGGCCTTCAAGCCAAAGATGTTGACCAGAGGAATGCTCCAATGAGTCGGCTTATCTCTTCAAGGCCTTGAAGATGACACGTAGAAACTTAAATTGAGTAAGAACTACCCCGTATGTGTATGGTACTTGTGAATTGTCCCAGTAAAAGGTCAGCTTAAGTCCCACAAAAATATCGGAAGAAATACCTCATTCACACCTAAAAACTAATATGAGCTTGAAATAGTATCATTTTTGAGATCAATGAACATGAATCCTTCCTTTACCATCAGTTCAATATACATGTCGTCAAGTCAAGATAATGTAAAACAAATCTAGCGTGTAAATGCTAAGTAAAATAAATACATGCTTCGGGCCTTGTAAAAATAACTAACGCATTTCTTTTTATTAATCGTAGCTGCTTAAGGTCCCTCATCATCTGCGATAATGGGTCGGATCAGCCTACATCTTTATCTATGAAACATCGAGCTCAAACTGTTATAAAAAGAAGTCAACAGTTAATCTGAAAGGGGTTGTCAGAGAGTATATCTGGGGAGCGGGGAAGCGGGTTTGATTAGAGAGGGCTCACCTAAAGGGAAAAGATGGAAATAGTAAAAAGGTAGCGTGTTAAGACTCTAAGATGGTTTGATTACTAAGAATCGATACCTTATACCATGGTGTCAGACCCATGTACTTTCCGCAAAGCTGAAATCAGTGCGTGTTGTATCTGGGGTATACATTTTTTTTAGCGCACTAATGTGGAGGGTGAATAGATGTGTATGTGGGGTAGGTACGAGGACCGATGATTGGACCCGGAGCCGACAAGCACGAGGTTTGCAAACGGCAAAATCGATTCAAATTAATGAAGTTCCATTGTAATATAATCTATGACGTCAACATTAAATAAGATCGTAAATTATATTTGGTGATATGCGAGGGATATCTGATATGAATAGGTACCTCTTTATCATAGAACGTAAGTCATGCAGCTTAAAGACCAGTTCATAAAGCAAAAGCGCGGGATAGGCAATATGCTTCTGGCTGCTAAATAATTCAAAAATTTAGCCAATCTAATGGAGTATTAGAAGTTATAATTGAGATCGAATTTTTGAGTTGAATTATTTGATATGGGTACGTATAAAGAGATTATATTTGATTACAGTTTTCATATCGCGATTGTACATGAAAGCACAGATAATAGATTTGTAAGGTAATTATTCAGAAACAGTACCGCGTTGTTTAGAACCCAAGGAAGACAAGTTCTAGAGGGGAGGCCAAAAACAAGGAAGATTGTGGGGCCATGAATAACTTTCGCGGGTTAAAAACCAAAGAATTTATTATATAGACTCAGAGATTGTACGACCCAAAAGGGACTGAAAAAAGTATGAATAAAGCTAGGGACCCGGTACAAGAAAGAGAGCTGTGAGAATTTCTTAGAATCGTGGCCGTAGCACGTCTGATGCTACGTCTGAGTATTTATACCCCTGTCTTCTTCAGAAACCCATATCATGCGGGCTCTCTACCTCCGGTAGCCTCGCGCCACCCTGCTCGCCGCCCCTCTTAATCTAATGGTCGTCTTCAAAATTTTAAGAGATTATTTATTCCAGAAAAACTATATCTGAAAAGAAGGTTATTATGTGAAAAAGCAGCCTGATTAGTCTCCGCTATCGCCCAAAAACGACCACCACGACAAATCCCATAACAAATCGAAGAACAAAGAGAAAGTGAGACGAAGAGAGGCTGACAGAACGTGAAAATTTTTGAGAAAGTTTATTGAAAGAAAGATCATAGTGTGATAAGAACCAGTGAATGATGCAAGATAAGGTGGGCAGAATCGAGCATCGATGCACGTTGCAATGCAGCGCCCCGGCGGGAGGAGCGCCAAAGGCCAAAAAATATACTTCCAAGCGCCGAGAGAAGAAAATCGAATTAAAGCCGTCATATCTAACTATTCCAGATAAAGGAGAGGGCCCGTCAAATTAATAGTGGGATACAACAGGCCAACAAGTGTATCCTTATGGGAAACATCAGATAAGGTAGTAGGAAAAGGGACCGCCGGCGCTGTCGTCCCCTGTGCCTCTAAAAAGCGGCAAAGGGAGAGGTCAACCACAATATAAGCCTTTGATGTTTCTCAAAGCGAATTAAGTGGCATGAAAGCGTGAGAGAAGGAGTGCGCAAACCGGCCGGCTAACGGCTGACAGTACAGAGGCCCCCAACGAAGTAGGTATAGTCCGTCCGCCAGAAGAGTAACCAGAACAGGTTTAACAATTGCAGCCTTGTCAATATTTCCCGATAGGAAAGTGTCCCTACCCCAGATAGAAGCAAAAAGGGACGAGAAACGACGAAGGTGGCCAGTCACAGTAAGATAAAAGGTTTGACCAGAAAAATGCTCCAAACCCACCCCAATATAAGTAGAGGAAAAGGCAGAGTGAGACGAAAACCCGGAGAGGCCTCCAGAAAAGGAGAATGAGAAAATGTGAGGAGGAGTCGTGAAAAACGATAGAGAGACAGAACAAGTATAATCCATGAGACTCAAAAAGAAAAGCTAGGTGACAAGAGAATGCAGAAATATAACGAAAACAGGCAAATGCAGGGACGAGCACAGTGTTTTCAATGCAAGAAAGCATAATGAAGAAGCAGAGAAAAGGTGAAAAGAATGAAGCACCAAGAGCAAATTGCGGAACTCAGAGAAGAAGGAAGGATGAGCCACTTGAAATGAGAACGACCAGCCACACGGAAGAAAATCCGACGAAAGGAAGAGAAATACTTGATAGCGACATTAGACAGTCAAGAATATCGGAAAGAACTGGATATCAGGAAAGAAGACCTAAGAAGCACCCAGGAGAGAGTATTACCTATGGGCTTATGTTGTCATCCGTACCGTTTATGGAGGCTAACGAAATGATGCATGATAGGGGGCGAAATTGATACAGTAACCTACAAGCCTTACCGAGGATTAAAATCCACGGAGTGCGTATTCATATTAGTAGATGTATAATGAAGACTTAAATGATTCCGACGAGCTAAGTTGAGCTTCATAGACACATACTTGTAATGTATTGCACTGAGATCATAGGAGAAGTAAGAACCACACATATAAAAATCCAATGTCACTGATAGATAGAAGAATTTGGCGGTTACTGTTAGAAAGTTAAGTAAAGGCATTAAGAATATATATAATTATGATGCGATAATGTAGATGAATAAATATTAATTAATATTCAATTGAAATAAGCATAGTTAAGGTTAAATTGGGGTTTCAAGGCCCTAAGGCACCTAATAAGTAATTATTCATAAATACCTCGTTTAAGTTATTATTATGTATTTAGTATGGACTAATGCAAAATAAAAGCTAGAGAAAGAGAATAATAATAGAAAATGAATTGAAATAATTACGTGTGGGATATATGTCCGAAAATGTAATAAGATAAGAGGACTATTAAAAGGAGCCTAATCACGAGGATAATAATAATAAAAAATAAATTAATTATAACAAATGATAAGACAAAGTACATTAAGTACAACATATAGGGCGAATATTATTTTTAAAAGCACGACATTTCACTACTCAACATATGGGTAGAATTAGGCCGAAGTCGCCTCCATGCTCAAAAGATCAAGTAAAGATCCCTTCTCTCGTAGAGCCGCGGGATGATATGCTTTTTCGACGAAAAATGCAGTATTTGATTTTACTCGCATGATTTAGTCTGAGGATATATAACAGACTGACGCACTAAATATTTGATGTATAGGAAGTTTGTTTCAGATAAAGGTAATGAAGTAGATGGAAGATTCCCTAGATTATGCATAAATCCCGCATGAGCCCGAGATGACGCTTATCTTTGTGTTGATTAGTATGAGATTGATATTTCAGAGACATATGGCGAATGTTTGTATTAAAATTGACAGCCTTCAAAGGGGGATAATATTTTTCAAAAAGGGCGCTGGACTTTCTGGAATGATAATAATGATGACATTCCGTGTACCACTACTGCTAGCCCAGCATGCAGCCACTCTGAACCTCAACACTTCGAAGCAGAATTAACGCAGATAAATAAATTATAATCAAGTATTTACTACAAATGTAAATTCTAGGCTAAGCTTGCTAGTTGTATTACATTATAATCACACTACACCTAACAATCAAGTATCCGACATGTACCGGATCTGGATCTTTATTTTGTATGATTTTCTCAAATACTCTCGCCGATGACTGAATATGAAAATGACATGTAATGATCTAGATAGAGCCTAAAGTATCGCTCTTATTATTATTAGCGAAAGAGCGTAAGTATTTAACATAATTCTACCTCTAGAAGGTATGGCTCCCAAAGCCCGTCCAAAGAGTAAAATCTCCGTGCGTTAGGACGAATGAGTGAAAAAAAAAATAGTTGATAATAGAAACCAACTGACACTAAAGTGTGAAGCATTATTTATCACAATAGTCATGCCAAATAAATAAAATAAAGTGAAAAGATACGATTCAACTGTACTCAGTGGTTAAATAGCACTTTAAGATAAAAACACACTAATCACTTTCAATTCATTCGGTGGAAAAAATCAAGCCCTTTGATCTGAATAATACATTTTTCTTTCAATAACGATAAGAAATAAAGCAGAAAGCAAACGTCGCTTTAAGGCCACGAGAAATCATATAAAAAACATTTTTTGATTTGTTTAAAAGCAAAAAAAAGATATATTCTTTCCTTAGGTGGACACAAGAAAAGCCCTTATTAATCAACAATGTCATTAGACAAAAAGATGAAAAAGGGAAGAAAAAGTTTCATACAAAACTTCTTAAAGCAAAATTGGCAAATTAAAAGCCCTATTTAGAAACTTTTTAGTTTGAATAACTTACGAGGTATATCCTAAGTTTGTTATTTGAGGTTTATGAGGTGAAATGACGAAGTCCTAAACCAATAGTCTATCTCTAAGATTGAAATAAAGAATTAATCGAAGAACATGGAATATAGATAGTTTTGTAGTATAAAAAGCAAAATTATGATCATAGTACTTGAACTGTAGCAGTAAATGAAAGATGAATAGTATTTGCACTCATAAATAAATAAATTCAACCTTACTTCTCTATGGTAAACGAACGCTCGTGATTGGTCCGTTGATTACGTTTATCTCTAAGGCTACATAACTATAGACTCTTATAATAATGTAATCATGCGTGACATAGTATCGCCGCTAATAGCTAACTCATACGGAGTTATAGGCTAACTTGCCTATTTAATAAGGTGTTGCAGTCTATCTCGTTGAGAGCAAATTTCGCCTATCTAAATATCCAGATAATGATGGAGTGAGTTCTTAAACATCACATATTTAATACCATGATATGATAGTATTAACAAATAAGAAAAGTAACAGAAAGTTAAACCCTTTCTGTGACTGATCGACGAAGATATCTTATCTCATACTCAGTCTCCAAACGATATTTACTCATAAAGTCTTGAGCTCTGTGTAGTACCGGAATGGTCCAACCTCCTTTCTGAGGTGGACCTCTTCGTCGTGTGGATGAATGTACGAAAATCTGACTCTTACCAAAACCGACATACGCATTAGTCGACAGCCACCCAGCGCGCCAGAATATGATTTTCTTGAGACTTTTTCGGCGGTCCAAATTGAGAGCGGAGAGCAAGGTTATTAAGCAGAACAGCTGAGGCTTAGGCGTCTTGTTGTGCAGAAGTTATACACTCGACCGGTGAGGTTTTATATTATTATATTTGACTAGGACGTTTAATTACAAAACTGCGCAAATTTAGCTAAGTTCTGAACATTAAAAATTGAAAGCTTTTGCAAATAATATAAGAGACTACACCTTTCCCCCTCTTTGAAAGAGGAGAAAGTATGTATAAGTTGACTAAGATATAAAAGCAAGACATACAAAAGTTGAACGATTTTTATGGATTCGTTTAAAATTCAAACGAGCGAAGACATTACAAAAATTGTAAGAATTTTGATTAGAAATTACCAATAAAGAAAATAAAAAAATAATAAAAAGATATTACTTTTCCATATGCAAGCATATCTAATAGTCAGCTGATTAAACTATACAATATTCAAGAGAATCAAAATTGAATGTATTAAAATAAAGCATGTTATATGAAAATATATTTTTCAAAAATAAAATATTAATCGAAAATAATTCCTGCATAAAGGATAGACATGTATCACTCATGTTGGATCAGATTAAATTCATTCTATGCTGCTTAGACCATTCTGTAATAAATACGAGTGATAGTTGCATCACCACAACAGTTAAGGTGAATGTTGGTTTTAAGAGCATTTGTGACAATGGGAGGTAGGCAGAAGGAATTGAGCCTAAGAAATTAGTCCTTCATAAGCAGACGATATTGTGAAAAAATTAATAGGCAACAGTGGACGAATGCACGTGAAAGTGCGCAAGATGAGAAAGAGGTGAGAGATGAAACAAAAAGCTACTCGTAAAGTGATCTGTGATTACGACTCAAAACGCGGTAACTGTAAAATACTTGTTCAAGACTCTCGGGCATGAGAGAAGAAATCGCACAACACTAAGAGAGCACGGTGAGCTAGATATGATGTATAAACAGCGAAATTGATACGTGAAACCACGCTGGAGATTGATGACAAAATGCTTGAGATTAAACTGAAGGAAACAAAAAAAACAACAGGGACGAATAGAGAAAGTAGAGACATCGTCACCTATTAATCTTAATTACTGGCCCTGTCTGTGGATGAATGAGAGCAATTTGCAAAATAAGTTGGAAGCGTTGTATATCACTAAACACCACCAGAGCCTTAAAACAGATGAATATTAGAGAGAAGGAGTGGAAAACGAATGACCTGGTATCGCAGGTTCGGCTGCATGATTAGTAAAAGCTTCCAAGTTTATTGAAAGCGAGAATGATTACCAGTAGATATACATTTGCTAAATAAATAAGAAGTTTAGATAACTGTTTTCATATTTAATTCATTACAAGATCAATTACATACCCCTTCTGGTTTTGACACTGAATAGTGAAGTTCTCTCTCTCACGCTAGGAAAGCCTGAGACCTTCAGCTGAATTCATGCTCGAGTCATCTCCCTCGATCCAGACATAGTAGTGACTGTGTGAGAACTGTAGGTTTGGTATTACTGGTTAACCGGCGAGCTTCGAAGGACACCTCACGGCCCAAAACGAATATACTCGCCTAGCTAGGTGCAACTATATGATCCGGCCGAAAACCAAATTTTAAACGGATAAAAATGCAGATGTTTGATTGGTATCGAGCTAAAATAAATGCATTAAAAGAGGATAGTGAAAGCTCTAGTAATCATGAAGTAAGATATACCCTTTGTTCGCACCAATTAATCGTCTATCACAGCATCATGCAAAAGTAGATTGCTATAAGGACGTGTGAGAGCAGAAAAATCACTCTAGTTGTTTCACTGGAGAGAAGTAATAAAGTGACAGGTTCGCTGCATCATTATCCCTAACCAAAGATGCGTACAACGCACCCTTTCAATAAGAACTCGCCTTCGACTACTTCTTCTTGGGAACACCAGTACATATATTCTTCTCACACCTCTTTTCGTATGAGATAGGAGAGGATGTGTCCAACCCAGAAGATATGTGGCACGTAGTACTCGATATATCTGCACTCAGTTAGAACGTTTACAGCCCTCGCCAATATCTTGCCCGCCTCCCCCAGCGCTAATTTTTGGTGACCCCCTTTATGTAATAGCTTGAAGCCTTCCGATAGGTTTTCTTAGCCCCGTTCCATTTGTCTGAGAAACCCTGAATTGTGTATCTTGAAACCCTCTATTCTTTTTTTTTTTGACTCTATTCAGATAAGAACGATTATCAGTCTAGTGCATTATTGTTTAGTTGGTGGAATAAGTACATTTGAATGATAGCATCAGTCTCCAACGAGCGACGTTGTTAATTCTCGATTTTGTGATTTGATTGGCCACAGAAGAGCACAACCCTCTAGTTGCATATCATGATTTTTCAAGCCGTGGAGTGTGCCGCAGAACTCACTGTTATCGATCTTATGCACATTTATTTATATAGATCGAGTGTATGTTTGTAAAATCTATAGTCTAGGGGAGATAAATCGCAGAGTATCCAGACAAATTACTAGATCGCTCGCGCGTATCGCTACGGCGGATGTAATCCGCAGAAAATCATCCTCCACCATATTTAGCGCATATCGCGCCTTTTATAGAGACAGCCAATTCCCTGGCGGAGCGTCGCGTCGCATCTCTAGGCAAAAAGCAAAACCCACGCGGCCAAAAGAAACAAGGGTTTGAAAGAGCGCCAATCAGCTTGGATGTGAACTTCTATATAACATTGTCATGAGGCACTGTAGTACGATACACTAAGATTTTGTTTAAACGTTGAAGAACAGCACATGCTACTTGAGCCGATAGGCAAAACTCAGTGGATATGATTGAAATTAAAGTTCACGAAGAAGAACAACGTGAGTTACTAGACCAGCGTCACTCTTCACTTTTCTTTCTTTAGCGATACGTATCTTCGGGCTTTGCGGCTCTACCAAATGCTTCTTGGATTTCTACGGGTACTGACATTTCTCCGACAAACGACGTGCTGCGCCCCAGACAATATTAAATTTGGTTTCAAATTCCAGCGCCAAGATAACCCCATGACTAACCACACTCTCCCGCAACGGAGCCATACATAGCAACACCCATTCAAATCTCCTACCCACAACGCAACACAAAAACATCCACAAGACCCCTATACGACTAAAATCAGGATAATATCACAGCACAAAAACCAGCAGCCTCAGTGAGACTGCCCACCAATATGCCAAAGTTCCACGTGTCCTCATCCAGAAGTAATCTCAGACTTCCGACGATCGCACTTACAGAAGGAGGTGACTTAAGTTCCTGGTGCCCCGTCTTCGTAAGTAATTTACAAGATGCTCGAATATTCGCTTAGCCACCTCAAAGTGCAAAGCTCAACAAATTTACGATACTAGCTGCGGAGGCCTTTCCGTGCTAACATGCCTCACTACTTCAACTACAGTTAACCACGGAACATGTAGAAGTCGTCAAGAAATCAGTTCTAAGAAAGCATCAACCGCTCATATTATAAGAGGGAGACTAGGGGATAAACAACGATACCCCACCCCAACCCGTGGACAAATGTTTTGCTTAAGGTACGATTAGACAAATCCATAATAAAATGTAAAGATGTCCCGTATATCTCAGACTTCCTGACTTTCCACCAAGACCGCTAAAGAGAAAATAACGGCGTTATTGAAATAAAAATGCAAGTACAAAATGTTGAACCCCACGAAGGACCGGTAAGGGAGAGAGACCATCCGAATATAGATAATGCAGTAATTGGAAAATAATAGCTATCATTGTTGAAAGATAGAAAATAAGTATAATATAATAATAGAGATTCGGTGTCTAGTTGTTATAAACACTGAGTGTCATTTAAATATACAACGTAGAAGGAAATTAAAAATAAATAATCAATGTGAAGTTAAAATATTAAATTTAATAGGAAGTATTAAAGTTATTTCAGTATATCTTGTGTAAGTTCTGATTCTACCTTCGAGCCACAAGTGTGAGATAGGGTATTCACCTGTTCTATCCTCTTTCCTCACAGACATCTTTATATTTCAGGTATCCAAGGACCGACTAGGAGGATTGAAAAGTATTCTGTGAAAGAGTTATCGGAATGAACTAGAGAAGGGCCTGCACCCCTAAGTTTTCCGAGAGTAGGCGCAGGATTCAGAATCCGATATTTTGACATCTCGCGGAAGCCACCGAATTCTAATAATGTAGTCGAGTATAATAGTAAGATATAAATTGAACAGTAAAGGTTTATGGAAGGATCCTGAAGAGTATAAGTAAAGAGAGCTAGAGGAGAAGAGTGAGATGAAGGGAATGACGAGCGCAGAGAGGATGAGAGCAGTGCTGATAGAGTGTGATTCATCTCTGTAATAGGAAAGGCTATTGGCAAATGCCTCGTGCATGTAACTACATTAGACTATGCAGATAAACTGAGGTACGAAGAGTCGTCGCTAACTTCATGGAGACATCAGGATTAAAGAAACTGTTACAACAATTGTACAATTAATGTTAATATTCTTGGATTACAAGCATCAAGTCTAGATTTGAGGAGACGACAAGCTGCCATTTTCCTCCTGATTACGCCGGTGAATAGGATTAAAAACTGATAAGTAAGCCAAAACGAAAAACTAAAAGGGTGATATTATGATTAGCGTTGCATTGGTCCGCTAAGAGCAGTAGGAACAGCCAATGAGCGCAGATAACTGCACTAATATACTGAGCTAATCAGGCTAATAGAGTCTTAATGTATATTTATAACTAGATGCAGTAAGAGACCTCATTGAATATTATCATGTAGTAAGCATAGTATAGGTGGAACCTTGATGGTCCGATGAACCGATGACGATCTTTCACAAGATTCATCACCGAGCGTTGGTAAACTTGTATAAGAAGACCAGGAGCCTTGGAATCACCGTACGAGAAAGTTGCTAAGAACCGCAACAGTAGCACCTCGGGACCGCCTAAGTTATCTAGCGAAGAAGGCAATAATAACTGATGGACTATCCTATAAAGAATCGTCGATTAAAGTCGAGCTCTGTTGAAAAACCTTAATAGGAGTAGTTGCGACCAACGTAGTTGAGCCTAGATGAACTCTAAACAGCTCAACCCACCTGATACCCTTGAACCAGTAGCGGATACGACCTACACCTACAGTCCTTAAGCGATCCTACGATTGTCCTACTATTCGAATTCAACACTCATCGCTCCGTCTCCAGCTTTGTTTCTTTGAGCTTACATCTCTCAGATTATACAAACTATCATAATAAACGTACAACGTGCATACTGAGCGCTGAGCGTCAATGTTGGCCTTCACTGGTAGACTGGTGCTTGAAGAACCTCCGCCTTTGCTATGAGAGTTGCAACGTGTATGGTCATCGTGTCTAAACCTAGTGGAATAAGCTCAGCTAGGTAACATATGCGAGTTCAATTGGAATACTTAATTTATACGTAAATAACTGTTAATGCGCAATCCGGCTAAATACATAACATACAACCACTAACAACATCAACATCACAACTTAACCTAAATCCAACACTAACACGATCAGCACACACACTACGAGCCACACTTATAAGAATTATATAGTATACTATGATAACTTTACACATGAATATAGTAGCACGTGAACCTAGTAATTAATATACTAATATATCACAACACACACACACTAAACTAACATCAGCTCCAATACATACTATGACTTAGTAATGCGTTAGTCAAACACTTGCAGAGCGATATTGACGACTGATATATCAGCTATTGCACCAATGTGAGGGTGTACACGGACAGTCATTACCCCCCTACAGGAACAACGTACATAAGAGGATACAGGGAATTGTATTGAGGCGAGCGCATCACTATGGTGTCACAGACCAAACAGCAATCGCAACACCAGGGACTCGCCACAGCCCCATCGTAACAACGACTAACACAGGCATCGAAATCAACTGAGGGAAAACAACACGCACCATAGAGCACGATCAGTACTTACATTAACATATATTCTACAAAAGTATAAAGTCTATTACAAATAAACAGAATTCCCTCAAACCCTATGAGTGAAGATGGTCTAAATCGGCTATTAGTGAGGCTGCAATTTCGAGATAGAGAAGCCACAAGATACCTCGGAAACGGGATCGGAATAACTGTCAAACCCTTAACAGAAGGTATTATATCAATTACTATCTTACGTGTTATGATTTGGTTGACTTAACATATGCACACGATAACATATTAAAGCAGAAAGTAAACAAGTCAGGAATAAACATCCAATTAGAATTAAGTGTGAGAAGCTAAATGAGCAAGACAATAAGGATCCAAATCTAAAGATTGAGCCTTATTATTATTTTATTCATATAATCATTTAAGTTGTTATTTATGAAATGAAGTAAACATTAATTATTGGGATTCATTTTTAATTATATTAAAATTATCGTCCACTATATCATTTATTATTAATATTTGAACATTATTATGATATATTTTCAACATTTATATCATCTATTATTTATTATTATATTAAAAGTTACTCAATGTGGCCAAATAGTTAAAGCTAACAGTACATAAAAATAAAACCAAATAGAAAAGTTAAGGTGAGTTATTATTCTGGTGACCTAAACTGACACCATAGAGACGGACATTTAGATTCACTCTGCTTTCGGTGTAGGAAGATGAGGGGATCTTTGTGAAGCTGATAAAGGTTTAATTCTAGGTTTGGTGGCCTTGCCCAAGCACTGATGAAAAGCCTGTACATGCTTTGTACTGTTGCATGAACTCTAATTAGTCGTTTATGCTATATAAAACTAACATCAAGCTATTTTACTGTTTGTTCTACATACCTAGTCACCATACTGCATTATATCATATATATCTAAAAATCCAGGAACTAAACAATTTCAAGAAGAGAAGCAGGGAGGTTTACCCTAAACAACCAGA
>JABUQX010029057.1:22500-47500 GCA_015478945.1 Trachelipus rathkii
CTATTAATTTAATTACCAGCTGCGGTAAAACACATAAAGAAATTATAAAAGGAATTCAGAAAAAAATCAATTTCAAAAATATTATTGATAAACAACAAAATAATAGATATATAAAAACCATAATACAAGATAAAGATAAAAGTTCACTCACTATTGTGAAACAAAAATTCTGGTATAAGAAGAACGAAATAGAATTATATGTCAATATATCTTTAAATTATACCAGGATATATATTGATTATATCACCTGAAAATTGAATTGATGAGATAGTAAAAATGACACACCTGCAAGGTCATCTGGGAATTAACCGCTGTTTGACCGCAGTAAAGGCTGATTTGTTTTTTAAAGCATGCACGAAAGAGTTAAAAATATTGTGAGAGCTTGCCCTCAGTGCCAACTCAGTAAAGTGGGGAGGAAAATAAATCCCGCTTTTGGTAAATACAAAGAAGTCAGTTACAAGTTCTAGACAATGAATGCAGATATAATTCAGACGAGTCCATGTAGTGGTTATCAGTACCAACTGACCCTCGTCAATAGGTACAGTCACTATGTATGGGCGTTTCCCCTCAAAGATATAACAAAAGAAACGATAGTAAAAGTGTTAGTACACGAAATATTCCTCTTTACAGGCGTACCTGACAATTTAGTAACAGATAAGGAAGCCAACTGGATATCACATTTATTTGAGAGTGTGTGCCAGCTAAGGCAGCCTCTCATTTTACTACCGCCAAGCTACAGCCCTTTCTCTAATGGAAAATGTGAGGTTTTTCATAAAACCCTGTTAAGTTGCATAAGAATAATGCTGATAGAACCAGAGATGAAAGACCAGCTATGGTTAGATGTCCTCCCCTTCGCACTCTTCATAATTCGACAGGCACCTATCTCAGAAAGCGGTATAAGTCCAAGTCAAATCTTATTTGGGCAGAATGTCAATATACCTGGTGGTCTAATAAATAAAGAAATTCTAGATAGGCCTATGTCATATGATAATTGCTTTGAAAAACTCGCAGGTTTGATAGCTAAACCTCTCTCTCAAATAGAACAAATCTACGGAGCAGAAACATCTTTATGCCCAAGAACTTGAAAGAGGCAAAATATATGTTAGTTAAAAATCAACAGTATAATGTCGGAAAGCTGCAACCAAAATACCACGGGCCCTACCATGTGGTAAAAATAACAAATAAAAATGCTCATTTGATAAAAGGAGATAAAGTTGTAAAGGAAAACCTCCGGAATGTGAAAATCTATTATAACCTTGTTAAATCTTCTCCAAATGAGAAAACTGAAACTGATAAATGAAAAAAGAAAAAGAAAATTGGGGTGAGAAATTATGGAGAATGTCTCTTGAAGAAAGGGTTAGAGACGATCATGTGGTAATTAATGCGAGAACAAATTAAAAATTTGTTATAAGTGTATTATTGAATCATATATTGTAGTTTGTTACCCCAACAGGTGTTATTAAAATTATATATTGTAGTTCTTTACCCTTTCTCGAGTAGTATTTTCATCTGTTCTTACTTCTGCTTTCCTTTAAATTTGTTGTAAAAATTAGAAGGTGGGTGTGGAAGATATGGATGGAGTGATAATCAATTGCTTCACAACTGCTTATAAGCCATTCATCTCTTCTGCCTCCAAAGTCACCAACTATGCAGAGATGTCATGAAGTTGTTAGGGACAGCATGTAAGGCATCAGCATGTGTGTCATAGAGAGATGTGAATCTATGTACGAGGCGGACTTACATACCTCTAAAGCACATCTATGAAAGTCATTGGTAAACTTATTTGAAACAACCATTGTAACCAAATAGAATCCTTTTTGAATAAAAACTGTGAGGCACCAACACCCCAAAGTGGGAGGTGCCAGAGATTTGAAATAAGCTGGCTTGAATCCGGAAGGAGCAAGGGCCAAGCTAAAGACGGGACTGTTTTGCGTACCTCCCAAGTGAGAGGTTGTTATTAGAATTGTGTCAGGGTTTATATATTGACATTGCTATAATTTACGAGATTGATTTAGTTAAATTATACGCTTATATATTGCCCATTAACGGCACTAATCATATTCTTAGATTACCATATTGCATATTTGAATTGTTTTAATAAATGACAAAGTGACACATCTTTCATTCTCACACACTGATTTTGATTTATTTTTATTCATTAAAGGACATGAGGAGTAGCTCAATTCATATATATATATATATATATATATATATATATATATATATATATATATATATATATATATATATATATATATATATATATATAATATATATATATTATATATATATATATATATATATATATATATATATATAATTATATATATATATATATATATATATATATATATATATATATATATATATAGTATATATATATATATATTATATAGTATATATATATATAGAGAGAGAGAGAGAGAGAAAGAGAGAGAGAGAAAGAGAAAATCTTCCAGAAGCATGTTGGCCTTTTATACGTCACCAGTAGCTCTCAATGTGTGTGCGTTTACTCTCCCTCTCTCTCTCTCTCTCTCTCTCTCTCTCTCTCTCTCTCTCCTCTCTCTCTCTCTCTCTCTCTCCTCGTAAATTAGAATTATCTTTCGCCATGCGACAGTTTTATTAATTCTTCGGTATGCAGATTCCACTTTCCCTTCATGAGCTATTAACTCTTTCTCTCTCACCTTTCTCTGTCTCTGGTCTCTGTCTTTTTTGGTCCCTTGATCCTTCCTTCATTCCGCTCCTCCTCTTTCCTCCCTTTCTAATTATTCCCTTATCTTTTTTTCTCCTCGCTTCGTTTCCTTTCCTTTTCCTAATTTTCTTCATTTTTCTTTTTTTCGGCCTCGGTCTCTGCTCTCTCTCTCATCTTCTTCTCTCTCTCTCTTCTCTCATCTCCGTCTCTCTCCTTCTCTCTCTCTTTCTCTCTTCTCCATTAAATTACTAATACGGCTAATACTTTTATATATACTGTATTATAGCGTAGTGATTATAATATATACACTCTAATATATTAATAGCTATATAATAATGATATCATATATGATACTCAAGTTCCATAAGGTTATACTTATAGGTTATTCTCGGCTACAGCTCATATCGTATATGAGTCCATATAGATAACCTACCCCATCCATCATAGTATATATATAATAAAAATAAAAGATAGTAAAAAATAAAAATAAAAAGAATAATAAATATTATTGGTTTTGAAAGGCATCAATCAACGTGTCTATCAACTAATAACTATTCATGTCAATATTGTTTGAACATCTGTAACCTTTTGCTTCAATATATAATAAACATAAAAACTATCTACAATCGTAATCATCACTGTCATATTCGAGGAAAGATGAGTGTACAAAAGTAGTGCAATGATTGCAGGATAGCGTGAGAGACTGAAATTAAGTTCTCATAAGCGCTTACCCAATGAAAAAAAACGATGTTCAATATTCAAAGAACATGCTATCTGTAGGGGTTCAACTGTAAAATATTAACTGATCCCTAAAACTTGAAAAAAACTTCCATAGACCTAAATATGTTAGGAAATTTTTATACAAAAAGATCATAAATTTCTGACCTCGTCCATACATTTATATTTATTCCATAAACGCAGCTACATCAAGCACTCAATTGTTCTTGTAAAACGCGAGAAAATCCCCCCCAAAAAACGCTTCAACTTGCGGTAAAACGCGTGAAATTGAGGAAATCCAGAAAAATATAACCTCTGATCAGAAGGAAAGCCGAAAAATGCTAATAAGAGACAAAGTGGGGAAAAAATACCAATTATGTTAAAAAGCAACAGACTTAAACGACTAGATTGCCAGATTAGCAACAAATCTGGTCACCCGACGATCGTGCTCCCATACTAGTATACCCAATTCCTTCCAATACACAAACCCCACTACACTCATAATAACACAACATCACTAAAATCCATTCTTTGACCACACTGATCAACAATAAACTTATATATTCCTTATCGCACCTCACCACAATAACCCATCAACTATATATCAAATCTTACACCTATCTCAAACCTCAAAAACCTCAAAATGGTAACAGAATTCAACGCCTATCACCCGACATGGTAGAAAGACCAAAACTCAGACCGCAGAGGAACCCATCTTATATCAAATTTAGATCGCCTTAACATATTCAACAATAAAAACTTCCACACTAGAATTCCACCACAAACAAACCAATCAAACACAACCTCAGACCTAACATTCTGCTCCCCAAACCTTCATACAAAACTCAAATGACAAACACAAACTGAACTAAACTCCAACCACCTCCCTATAATCATAAAATATCAAAATACTAACAAAACTAACCACCCCTTCAGGAAAACGTAGACGAACTACAAAAAAGCACACTTTCCAAAATTCTTAGAATATATAGACAACAACATACAACCTATATAATAAACAAGGAATAGCTTATTAATCTACTTACAAAAACCAACTCAAATAAATTCAAAAACCCGCAAACCAAAACATTCCCCGTATAACCCAACCATTCCCAGTATAACCCAACCCTAACACCAGAACTCTCAAACCTGATTAAACAAAGCAACTTACTTAAAAAAACAGCTCAACAAACTACAACACAAATCAATAATTTAAACATCCAAATCATGAACCTAAAAAAAACACACCTCAAACAACTTTCAAACATTCCTAACAAAAAACTTACAAAACACAAATAACAACAGAATGTGGAACACTAGTAAAAATATTGAAGAACTCATAAAAAAAAATTTCTACTCGTATTATGATCCATAAAAGAATCCAAACTCCAACACCCACAGACAACGAAAGCAACACAAAATATCCCTCGCTAAACACATTTCGCAAAATCAAAGTCATAAACGCAACTCACCAACAAATAGGAAAATAATTAAATCCTTATAGAAAAAAGCAACCACTAAGAAACAATAGAAAAACACTCAGTTATTATAATATCAACCTTTAATAAACTCACCTGCAGCCGGACCTGAAAACATCTCAGACATGCAACTCAAGCTAACCGATGGGAAAGGCACGTTCAATGTACACAATTTAGTACACTTCATTTAACTACAGCAGTTTCCATTTAAAATTTAATCCTTAACAGTTTCCCTTCATCTTACGAAAGAGAGCATTTAATCATCCTAGAAGCTAAAACTAGGAAAAGACCCCTGAAACCCCTCTTTCTACAGCCCAATCTCACAACTATCCACTCTGTTCAAACTACTAGAAAGCTCATATTGAATAAAATAAAACCACACATCCTTAAACAGTAAAAAGTTTTCATGAAGAATGGTAGTCCTTTTTACCACAACAGTTCACAAACCGGAGACTCACACAACTTCCCGAACCCAACTCCGTAGGGTAGATTATGGATTCGGCCTCGGAAGAGCTTTCCGGAACTCTACGTTGGTTTACCCCCTATGTACACACAACCTAATTCATAAAATAATAAAATCAAATATCTTCACTAATTTAAAGAAATGGGTATCAAACTTCCTATCAGCACGAATACAAATCAACAGTAAGAAATTACGTACAATAGACATTAAAAACTGCGTTTCCCATAGAGTAATCTTATCCCCTACCTTATTCAACTTATTCACTGTCTACCTACCACAACCACAAACAGATCATACAAACATAATGACCTACCAGTGTATATTATCACCTAAATTAACCATTCACATACACAGAACCCTAAGCATGCAGCAACCAATATGACCCAAAAATACCTCAATCAAATTTAAACTTGGCAGATTAATAATAGAATGTCTGTACATCGGCCAAAAAATTACTACTATATTCCTCTACTAATTACAAACAGTACTAGACATCTCATGTCAACCTCAACTCCTACCCAATTTTTCTATGAGATCAACATGCTCGTATCTGGTGGGCGCCTGTGAGCAGTGAAACGCAGCAGAGAGCAATTGTTCTTTTCTGAGACACCACTGGAAAAAGAAAAGAGAGAGAAAGAGAGACAGAGAAGAGGCAGACAGAGAGAGCAGAGGAGAGAAAAAATTCTGACGTTGTACACAGAAATATTAGGGGCAGAGCAAAAACAGAATTAACGACATCAGCGCAGGAGGAAAATAGAAAACAGCTAAGAACCATAGGGCTGGGGACAGCTGGGACTACAAGATAATTAGACACAGGAATATCCAGAGAGATATCAAACAAAGTAGACTCGTCGCATTAAGAACGATATAAACTATCGCACTCAAGCCAAGTGATGGGCATAAACTCTTCGGTTTTTGGAATGAACACTACAGGGGTTAACATTTAAGGAAAGATACACAAACAACCAAAGCAAAGCTTTAAAGGTGGGTAATAGGCATATGCCAATCCGTATACAAACTCCTTTACAAATTACTTTTTACATTGAAGACAATAATTATCTATAATTTTTATAATACACAAAAACTGTTTAGAGAATTGAATTCAAGGTTTACTATTAATTACACGTATTCTAAAACAAAACAAAGACATACCATAAATCATCCATTGCTGAACATCTGGGGTCTTTTCTCACCCTCATAATGCAGTTAAAACAACTCTTCTCTCATCTATAATACTCATCTTTTTGTGAGGATATCCTCTGGAAATCTGAAAATGCGGACCTCAAACTCTCTAATATATAATCAAACTAATATAATCACACATACTTAATCCAGGAGTTATTTTATGAAACTTACTACTCTCAAACTAATAATTACTAAATTTACCCACATACACTCTTGAAATAAGGTACTATTTTTTCAAACTCTTCTTACACTACAGGTTTCAGGTCACTCTCTTGGATATACTTTGCCCAACCAACATGCTGTGCGCAATAACACCTCATTTGTTGAAAGATGCAAATAGTTATTAAACTTTTTATAGTGGGTCATACTTAAACCAAACTCCAAGTTTCAAAGCATTTCTTGCATACAACGATGCAATCCGTTGCCCCGGAATAACTGATCATAAAACTACTGAGAACTGTTTCCTCTTCTGGCGCGACTGATGTCAGAAAAGGAAAACATCTTGGCGGTTTGTTTTAGGGCTCCTAAGCGATCATCTGGAGGAGGCCAGGACAGCTGCGATGAGTTTAAGATATGAGCGAAAAGTTGTTGA
Source organism: Trachelipus rathkii (assembly GCA_015478945.1). Taxonomy (NCBI): domain Eukaryota; kingdom Metazoa; phylum Arthropoda; class Malacostraca; order Isopoda; family Trachelipodidae; genus Trachelipus; species Trachelipus rathkii. The sequence goes on from JABUQX010029057.1 coordinate 29,628, forward strand.
CGGCTTCATTAAGATAAGGTGGTCAAGGTTGTTGAGAAAGTAAAGATAAAAGTTATAACTAATATATATATAAATATAGTTAGTTAATAAAAAAGTATTCAAATATATCTATTAGTATGATAGTATGTGTGAATGTGGTACAGTAAAAGTGTGTAATATATATAATATATAGTTTAGATGTATATATAACTGATATACATATATTGTAGTACAAATATTATATATACCTTTCACTTAATATAAATTATTAATATAATATTAAAATATATTAAATTAATATAAATATATTAATTTATATTAATTAAATATATATATAATTATATATATATATATATAATCATTATAGTATATTATATATATATATATATATAATAATTAATAATATATATTACTATATAATATCAGGGGTTCAGCGGCTTTTCGTTTCGGTAAAAATTTATTATATGGTCTTTGTATCTTAGAAATTTCACACAAATATAATACAAATATTATTTACAATATATATAATACCAGTATATTTCATTATTTATATATATTTATATTAATGTATTATATATATATATATTATATTATATATATAATATATATATTAATTATTAATATATATATTATTATTATATATATTATATTTAAATATAAATATATTAATATATATATATATATATATATAATTATTATATGAATATCATATATACTTATAATATATATTATATTTAATATGAATAAAATTAATATTAATAATACTATTTAATAATATTATATATATATATAATTTATATATTATATATATATATTATATTTAATATATATATAATATATTCATTATATTATATATTTAATATTAATTATTATGATATATAATATATATAGTATTTATATTATATTATATATATATTATATATATAATATATAATATATTAATTATATTATTATTAATTATATATATATAATATATAATTAATTTATATATTATATAGATGAAATTGACTATCTTAAATTTTTATTTTTTGTTTACTTACTATATTAAGATGTGAAGTAATTGTGTTGAAGATATGTTATTATATAGTATATATTGTTAATAATTAATCATATATATATATATATATATATATATTATATATATACTATTATTTATATTGATATTATTATATATATTATAATAATATATAATATAATATATATAATATACTATATATATATAATATTAATTAATATTATAATATGATATATTTACTATTATTAATATATATACTATATAATATTATAAATATATTATATATATATATATTAGTATAATATATATTAATTATCTATTTATTTTATTATATTAAGTTAATAATTTAGATATAGATAGATATATGTAGATAATTAAGAATGATTAGAATTACTATGATATTTAAGTAAATTAGCATGTGTTTTAGTATAGATTCATAAGCTAATAATTAATTACTTAAGAAAAAATAAAAATTTTAATTTAAATTTTCAAAATATTGGCACAAAGTTCATTTTTGGGCAGGATAATTAATGTAAGATAAATAAATGATTAGATAATGGTCTAATTATAATTTAGAGACGGAGTGGTGTTCGAGTGGATGGTTTATAAAGAAAAGTTTTAATAATGTAGTTTTGGTCAGTATTATATTTTATTTTTTATTAGCACGATTTACGCATCTTTAATTATAGACTGTTTAATAAACAAGGCTTAGTGCTGTAATAAACTAACTCTAGGCCTTTACTCCTCTAAGCTAAAGGCAGACTGATTCAACCTATAAACATAGAGATAATATATATATTATTTATATCGCTATATTTTCCGTGAGTCGCAAAATATATTGATACATGTTGAGTCAAAAAACTGTTCAGAAATATAGAAAATAACTTGCAAATATGAATTTCAGTTAAGAAAAAACAAGCGGTTGTTCTTTTCTTCATATACAAACACTAGTTGTAGGTATAAAACGTTCGCGCGCCAATTAATATATTCACACATATATTCTTCTCCATCTACAATAATGTAAATGGTTGATTGGATTTGCAAATAGTGTCTGCATAACAATCATATCTGGTTTATTGACAATGAAAAACAGCTTTAATTACTAAGTCTATAAATCATATATAATTTGATGACTGTATTATTTTTCATTAAATAATAAATCTTTGGAGTGTGTTTATATTTATAAATAAATTGTAATCTATAATGTTATTAAATTATATTACAATCCTATTAAATAAAAATTAAAGAATACAAAAATAATAAACTAGATTAAATACTAGCTGATAGTTGTATAAAATGGTGGTTGCTCAAACCTGCAACCAGGACACGGAGCCGCCCTGTATGAGTATAATTAATTAAATATATATATATTAAATATATATATATATATATATATTAATATATATATTATTATCTATATATAAATATAATATATATTCTAATATATATATATATATATATAATATATATATACTATATTTATATATAATTATATTAAATATTATTTATATATGATTAATTATATTATATATTATATATATATTATATTATTAATATATATTATTCTTATTATATAATATATATATAATAAAATATTTATCATATATATAATAGATTTTATATTACTTTATATTTAAATATTATATATAATTATATTATTAATATTACTATATATATATATATATTAATACGTATAAACTTTTCTTATCTGAAAATGAAATTATATATAATTTCTTCTTTAATTGTTGCATAGAAAAAAAATTGAATTGTAAATTTGGATTCTCATTAAATTTTCTACTTACCGCTATTATTATTAATTAATAGATAATATAGTTCATAAGGAATTAGGTTAGATTTACTGACGAAATGGCGATCTGATGAATTGGTCCTATTTATTTGGCAGATTAAAGTGAGTATATACGATTAATTTTTTTATGTGTTATGTAATAAAATATTGAACACTTTAAATAAAAAAATAAAAATTTCCCTCCGGTAATTTACATCTTTTATAAATCAATGTTTCCCAACCTAATGAAGTAGTCTTTTGATTGGCTAAGAGATAGGCATCTAACAAAAAATCATAAAAATTCATTATTTTTAATGTGCTATGTGTTATATTAACTTATTATATTACAAGCAACGTGTTAATTACGAGCATTAACACCATATTTTAGTCAACAACCACCTTATTTAACAAACTCATTTCACAAGATATAAAACGATTAATAAATTGGAGTATGAAATTGCCTTGTTAAATGTTAAACCTACTGAAAATAAATGATATATGTTGTTTTATTTTATTATTTAGTTGCGAGTTGGTAATTTTAAATTATGTTATTTTGATATGAGTCGGTAGGCTAATATAAAACGAGTAAAACTCTAATTATGTTATAATAAAAGTGGTTTTTTAATATCAATTATAATTATATAATTTTTAACACATAAATTAATTTATTTTTTAAAAATACATTATTTTGTAATTTTTAACAATATCGAAATATTTAAACACTTTCAAAATACTCTTAATTAAATATTATATTTTCGTATGTTAGGCTATAGTTAGGTACATAAGACCCGTAAATTTATTATGTGCGCTAATAACCGCACAACATTACTTCTAATATCGCCCGTAAAACGGTGAACCGCATATATACGCACCGTACAGCCGATAACCGCATAGACTATGGTGAGATCCGTGCACCTCAATACCGCAACGTTCCAACAATCACTATTTTTTTCCGTACCTTTACCCCATATTACACCAAATTCAACTCTAAATCTATAATAGTATCTTCCAGTGCCATCTTAATGCACAGTACCTTAAATTAGCTTAATCATACCAATACTCCGCATCGAGCCCGCACCGCACCGCGAACACACGATGGTTGCATAATCGGTCAAGCCATTGGACATATAAGTAATTATGTGTTTTTCTTGCAAGAAAAAATATATGAAAGACTTTTAAAAATTAAACTTCTGGCCAATCCAATAAATTTTAGGAATATTTAATTAAGAATGTCAAGAGGAGGTCTTTATGTAATATATTCATTTCTCATGCCAGTACTTTGAAGAAAGCTTATTATATATAAGTATTATAATATATATATATATATATATATATAATTTATATATATATTATTATTATTTTATCATTAACTATAGAACCAAACCTAATCAACTATATTGAAGTTAATAATTTAATATATATATACATATATATATATATTAGGTTAATAATATTATATATATATAGTTATATAATTATATATATATATTTATTATATATTATATATAAATTTATTTATAATTTTATAGATTAATAAAATATATTTAAATATAAAAAATAGTTATATATTAAATTATAATTAGAATATATATTATTCTATTTATATATATATAATATATATTATAATTATTATATATAATATATATATATATATATATATTATATGCTATTTTATTCTTTGTGTGAGTTAATAAAAGTGATCTAAAAAAATGTATTTTTTTTAAGAAGCCGTCATCTTAATACCTCTAAGCAGACTAAATGTACGTGTAGTATTGACATTTTAAAATAAATGAGAGAGGAGAGATGAAGATGAGAGATAGTAGAGAGAGGAGAGGAGAGAGAGTAGAGATAGTGGAGTAGAGAGATGAGAGAGAAGAGACGAAGAGAGGAGAGCAGAGAGAGATGAAGAGAGCAGATGTAGATGAAAGTAGTGAGTCCGAATAGATTATTATTCGTTGTGACTCAATTACAAAATTAAGTAGAAGATGAAGTAGTCTACGGACTAGATGTTAGGCAGCTATAGATGTATAAGAATTATAATCGCAATTATAATTCCACCAGAATAAATAATTTGTGCCAATCAAGAAGAAAATCTGACCAGAAATGTAAGAAATGATAAAATTTAGCTTGAAATATAGTGTTTAGAGTCAAGGGACTACGTGATAGACATCCAGCTTAATTTAGATGTTCCATATTTATATATGAGTTGATAGTATAGAAGAATAATTCTACGTTACAGTAAGTAAAAAAAATTTACTGAATGTAAATAGCGTTTTGTGTGTGGGGTCTTGGTCATTCTATGTAATGATTTGAATCTCCAGTCTCTACGACCCTCGCTAGTTAATTAGTGGCAGGATTCATCAATAATTATTCTATTAAGTCTCAAGCTCGATGTTAAAATACCGTTGAGGAATTAAGGCTAGTAAAATGCAATGGTAATCATCCAGTTCTGTTTGTCAATTGCTCAAATACGTTGGAAGGATTGTTCTATAATTTCTATAATTCTATAATCTCGCAGCTCCACGATAGATACACAAATTATCGTTTTAACATATTCTTAATAAAATCTATAATCGATCCAGCTACGCCAGGATAATTTTGATAATAGTGGTGGGTATTTAATTCTCTAATAATATTTAAATTAAAAATTAAATCACAAAGTTCTCTGATTTCGAGGACCACAGAATAATATTATAAACTAATGGTATTTATTTGGTGTAAATATAAAAGTATAAAATAAAGTGATTATGAGTACTTATCATTGTATAATAGTATATATAAGTATATAATATTATATATTATATATTAATTTATCTCTCTTATTATTCATATATTATAAAATAATAAATAAAACTTGCATTTCGGAACTCAGACTTTTGGATTTTTACGACTCGTACAAATCAAGGGAGATTTTTAGGTTTGGTTAGCTCCTTTGGGCCGGACGCTAATGAATGCAGGCTATACTCTTGAACTCATTCTGTGCGGGTACAGTATTTCGACGCGCTACAAAGTGTGGATGATTAGGCAGAAAATTGCACTAATCAGACAAACCTACTTTGTAAGGCATCGGAAAATAGTTTTCAATTTTGTGGTACATTATTGGAGCATCTCCTATCCGTAACTTTTGAAACTTCAATTTTCATATAAATTTACTGAAAGTCAATATGACATTGTTTATTTTAGATACATTTAAATAATGATTAACATTACATATACATCATAATGATAAACAATGAGTATAAGTATAGAAATCAATAATAATAGATAATTATAATAACAATAATAATTATAAAAATAATTATACGAATAAAAATAAATGAAATTCATAAAATTAAAACTCACATAATATAATAAAATAATAATAAGTCAATATTATTATTGGCCCATTTTCCCGCAGGAAAGTGGTTATCAATCTTAATAATATTTAATAATATAAGTAGAGAATTTTAATTATATGAATAGATAAAACACAGTATATATAAGAAAAGAATTATTAATTAATATTCTAATAATATTCAATTAATATTCAAATTTAAATATACCATTAGCATTAACAATTAACCATTAACATATAAAACAATAATAAACAATAAAAATAATAATTAATTTGATATCAAATCATAATAATTATATAATAATAATAAATAATAAATAAATAAATACATAATACATTAATCATGTATAATAATATATAATAATAATTTAATCAAATAATATACAACAATGGCAAACAAAGCAATTAACATAACATATAAAACTAAACTAATCACAAGAATATTAACAATCACAATAGAACAAAACCACAATAGACCAGGGTTGAGACGGAGAAAGGAGTACCAAGATACCAAAATCATCATTCAACATATAACAATAATAATAATAATAATTAATAATAATAATATTAATAATGAATAATAAAATAAATATCAGTCAAACAATAAATAATAATATAAATAGCATAATAATATAACATACATTAATATTTAAAAGTATAAATAATAACTACTCATAATTATAAATATAATAATATATTATACATAGTACAAAGCCGCTAATAGAACAATAACAATAGACTTCTAATAATAATAATATTAATAATAATTAATCCGCATATAAATAATAAATATATAATAAGAAATAATTATATATAGATAATTATTAATATACTATTATATATAATACTATACGATATAATAATATAATACCATTCTATAAAGGGCTTTTTAATCACGAACTCATTACAAACTTAATGTGAAGCTCGCTTACAAGTATATTTCTTAGACTATCTCACATCTGGAATAGGACTTAATACTCTAATCATTGATAAATAACAGATAAGCTATTGCAGGAAAGGAAAACTTCAGCAACATTATTCAGTGTTATTAAGGTGATTATTAATATTATGAAATGAAAGTTATTATGTAGATAGATCTATGATAATCTTATTAAATAATTATCTGATATTATTAATATTGATGTGTTAATTAATGTCGTTCCATCTCCTATTAATGATATTATGTATTATTATATCTTATTAAGTAATTTGAATATGTTTCTGGTTAATTTAATGTTATATATATATCCTATCCCCTCTTCTATGATAAATTATAAATTAATACTATTCTATACATATCGACTTATAATTATTAAGATTATAGAGAAAAAGGAATAAAAAAGGAAAACGTAAAATGAAACCATAAACAAAAATGTAAAAATTAATAGGACTTCTCATTCACTCAATTAATAATAATCAAAGCCATCTAAACTCTACTCTTCAAAATTAATATAATTAAATTTAACATAATTTAAAATTAACATTTATAATTATATTTAATATTATATTCAATAACAAAAACATCTTCATTATAGATTATAATTAATACACGAAATTATGACATCATTGATATTGTTCAATGATACTTAGTCATTCTATGGAAAGACTTAGTTAATTCTACGAAATCTCTTAGAATTGCGAACTGTCTTAATTGGATCGACATTTGTTTTGTAATGTTACAGTTTAGGAATTTGTAGTCTATGATTTAAATTCAGATGTTCGGTGGAACACATCCACTATTGACTCTACACCTACGATTAAAACGCGACAGTTAGACGTTATCAACCTCACCACTAAAGAGAAATCATTGATTAAATGACTAGATATACAAGCGCTCAAAAGGCGCTTAAAACACGCTTAAAACGCCAGTTTAATAGGTCAGTGAGGGCGTTTAAAACGTTTATTTAATTGGCGTTTGAGTGGTGTCAGAAGCTCCTCGTTCTAAACGCTGGTATACAAAGAGATTAAATTTTTATTTCATTTTTGTCAACAAGAGTTTTTTTTATCTTTATTTCTGTTTGCCTTTTGCAAACCACAACGACAGCAAAGCCTCTATAGTGACGTTTGTTGCGATTTGTTGACTTTAAAAGAATATCAGAAAACTAAGCGTGGACAAAAATAACTAGTTGTGCTATATCTATTTACATAAATAACTAGTTGTGCTATGTCTAATTTCAGTATGACATTTGAATAAACAGTCTTTATTAAAATATGGCTACACTGGCGTACTCCAAAAATAAAAAATGAAAAATTCGGGTGTAGTGAGTAGTGACTGAACCTTCCAGAGTTCCGATTTTCTTATTTTTTCTTATTTTTCTGGGAGGGGGCCTGTAGTCCCTCACCTCCCCCCCTTTGCTACGCCACTGGATAAGATAAAAACTTATACAAATTTTTCAAGGATACTAAAATGTATTCTCTGATTTTGAAGAAAGAAAGGCAAGATTATTTTGTATTCTCCGGTTGTCACCTATAAATAGATAAATAAATAAAATCATAAAAACTTATTACTATGATAAATATTATATATATTTATTTCAACTATAGAAAAGGTAATTATCTTTTACTTAAATGCTAATATATTTATATATATTGGTATTATTATAAAAATAAATTATTGAGATAAAATATTAAAAAACGTCCTAATTATTAAAGACCACCTCAGCTAAAGAACTATGATATTAATAAAATTCGCTTATCTTGAGTGCTATTTTATAAAATTACTCATTTTATCACAAAAACCATTATATATATTATATTTCAAAAAATTAGCTCTAGAAAAAAAATAGCCTAATTATTTAAACTCTAATATTATTTATATTTCATACATGATACCAAAATATAATATTTTATCAATAGAAGATGAAATAATTTATATTATAAAAATCGTAACTATTACCGAAGTTCTAAAATTTGTAATGATCATAATTATATGACAATTGTTTTCTAACATTAAAATTTTATTAGTAAGTTAAAATTTTTTAATTAAAAACTAGGATTTTCACAATCTAAGAAATATATTATTGGTAATATATATATAAATAGAAAAATATTGAAATTTCATTAAATAAAACATAAATATTTAAAAGACACTATATAACCAACTTATAATAAATCATCATTTTCTGCTTTTGAAATATGCAATTTACTAATGAAACTTAATATTTTAAATTCTTGTCTTTATATATCAATGTTTTGTATAAAATAAATTCAATATTTTAAGTTAAATAAATATAATATACTAAATGATACCTTAAATAAATAATTTAAATACTAGTTACTTTTAAGAGTCTATATAAATTTATGTATAAATAGTGAAAATTTAAGCAAAAGAGTAATTTTAGATATAGTTATAAAATTTATTATTATATTATTACAATAACGGATGCATAAAAAAACCTCTACAATGATAAATATTTGGTTATATAAAAACAATTTGAAATTTCATTAAAAACGTCTATTTAAGACACCTATATATGATCACACTCACTATATAATAAATATTATAATATATTATTATCTATAATTCTCTTTTCTATTTTTGAAATTGCATTTCAATATGAAAAATCCTATTATTTTTTCATGCTGAACTATAAATCCAGTAAATAACTACGAAGAGTATATTATAGAAGTAAATTTGACAAAACTTATTGAATTATTAATTTCACTATAATAGATAATAATTAATTTCACGAAGTAAGAATACTTACTTAAATTTTAAAATTACAAATATAATGATAAAATTTTAAACAAAAAAATATTATATAATAAGTAATTAAAAGTTAAAAATAAGTCTCAATTGAACCGAATACTAATGTGGCAAGATACACAATTTATACTTATAAAAATTTTTAACATACCGATTGCTATATATATTTTTCCGCACTTTGAACACACACAATATATATTTCATTCGCGCGGGAATTTAAATAAATAAATATTAAAGAGAGATTATTATTATTTTCATTGTGACTAAGTTGAGAACTCGCACAAATATCAATTAATAATGGACATTCACTATGATTGCAACAAAATGAAAAGATAGTCACCACTTGCGTCACAAGTTTGTGGCCATGAGATTATTTCTATCTTGTCCTGTGAACCCTAATCTTAGCTACAATCCGATCTAGTCTAATTGGTAAAGTTTTATGACCATAAATGAAGAACACTCACTTTTTTTCACTAAAATTCCTCATACGTTTTTTATTGCACTAGCCACATCTAGGGGGATAAATGTATTGGTCTAAATCGTGGCTCACTACCCGACAAGTTATAATTGGAACTTCAATATTCACAAATACCACCATCCATCATTTCAGACTACGCACTCACTCAACTCACACACTAATGACAATAATAAAGTTGTGGATATATGCGTCTAAAGTTATGTCATTCTCAACTAGTCTTATTAGTTGACTCCTGTAACTCACACAATACAACCACTTCTTTTTTTCCACACACTGCTGCACCTGAATACACTTAATTAACTCGATAAATTTATTTTGAACATAGAATCGAGACCCAATCAAAGAGATTATAGCCGTAGTTTATTCATTACTAAATTTAACAACAATATTCGTGTCCCACCCAAGTTTCAGCTATCTTCTACATACGACACAAATTCTAGTACACATGAGCGACAAGTTTGCTAACCTGCGGTGATTTTCATTACGGGATGTTTTCCAGAGACGATCCAACGCCTCCAACATTTTTTTATCGTTCCGCAGGATTTTTTCTGTAACCACATCGTACCTCGCCTTCCTTTCGAGGTCTCCAAAGAAATACGGGCAAACTGCCCATCCACCTATCTTCAAAAGTATACTCTTTTTAGCGCCTTAAACTAGTAACTAAGTTCCAAAGAGTAAGCCCGTCGCTCTAGTCATCCTCTATTAACCTTATACTCCTTTTCATAAGCGAGCTTTTTAGGCCCTTCAGCCTCTTACATCAATTGACACCACTATTTGGTAATCTACTCCACATAAAGATCTTGGCACATTCTAATTGAGTAAAAAACAGTTCCCCATATTCGCTTATACGAACCTATCACCCTTCCAAAACCACTCATTATATAAGATTTCGCGAATTTCATTCCTTGTTCGCTATACTGCAAATGATCACTTTTCAAATAGTAAACAGGTCTCCTTGTCCTTGTGCACCTTTCAGCCAACGCGTCATTTTCGCACGTTATCGCGTTTTGTTCTTGCTCCCGCGGTTTTCCACCTCCTGACGCTCCTTTGGCTATCCCCCATTCACCCTTTCCTTCACCCCCCTCCAAATTTCGCCCCGCTCCCCCACCTTCTTAAGTTCCCTTCGGCTTTTTGCACCTCGCCATTTCCCCTGACCGCACTCATATTTCCCATGTGCTGCCACTACCGTTACCACTCCCTTTTCACAGGCTTTCCCCATCATTTCACCTATGGCACTTTCGCACATGTCCTTTCCGCGTCTCCCTGTTGTCATGCTGACACACTTTGAAGCTCGCCCGCACATTTTTCGCCGCTATTTTTTTCTTCACCCGGTTTCCACACTACCTGCCTAGTTGGGGTCTCTCCCACCAATATTGACCTTTCATTCACCCCGTCCATTTCCGACCACTCAACCACCTTTCCTGCCACATTTCTCTTTCCTTCCACTGCTGGCAACAACTCCCGTTCCACAGCTCCATGTTACCCGCGTTATACCATACTGTTCCCCTGTTTGACACTTTCACGGACCACTCGTCACACTTGTTCGCGTTTCTCATTTGTCTGTCTGCAACTTAACCGACACCAGCTCCTTTTTGCACGTAATTTCTTTTTCTTCCACCCGAGTTTTCCAACCCACCGTGCCCTATTTGGTACGTAAGTAGCCACCCCTCTGACAATTTTCCTTCACCCCGTCCCTTAACGCCAGCCTTCCCACCTCATTAATCCTTCTTTTTTCTGCTTGTGACAAGAATATGCATTTCCATGAACACACCCAACAGTTAATTTTCTTCCACACACAATGCTGACACAATACAGTCCCCCTCCTTTGCAGCTTTACACAAAAATCATGCAACTGTTGACATTTCGGCATCGTAAACTTTTAAAAGAAGTTCTAAAACAATTTGGTATGTGGAAGAAGTTTACAGCAAAAAGTGTAATTTTAGAAGAGTTAAAAGTTTCCCTGAAACAAGTTTTTCACTAAACTAATGAAATTATTGTGGTAATAGTAAAATACAAAGTATTGAAATTTCAATTAAAAACATCAATTTAAGATCCACCTAAAACTTATTAATAAATTCACGTTTTTCTGCTTTTTTGAAAATTAATATATACTTTTTAAAATCTATACATTATTTTTTCCTAAATTGGCTAAATTTATTTTGAAAACTCAATTTTCAATTTGTGGTAATATTAAATAAAGGGTGAAAGTTCAAGAACAACTCAAAAATTTTCACAGTTCTATAATTGTAATGTGTGAAAATTTAAGAAATGCGTAATTTTAGAAGTTATAATTTTTTATTAAAACAGGTTTTCACAACTAATGAAATATTTGGTATATATGAAAAAAAAATAATAATTTCATTAAAAAGCAGCGTTAATTTTAGGACAGCCTCAACGAGGAGAATATGTCCCTATATACTGCTTTTGAAAGTGTGCATTTGCATGAAAACATTATTTGTTCAAATGCTGAAAATACTGTTTAAAACTCAATTTTAAAACTTAACCTAACCTATATTTCAAATGTTGAAATTTAGGAAAGATCGTACTTGTTATGAGTTCTAAGTTCGTATGTGAAATTTAAGTATAAAAATGTATTTACGAAAGTAAAATTGTTTATTAAAGAGGTTTTCACAACTAAATAATATTTGGTATATAAAAACGATAATCTTAAGACACCTGAAGAACTATTGAATAAGTTGCTTCTGGCTTTTTTGAAACTTAGCATTTCAATAAAACACATTATTTTTTCAAATGCTGACAATGATACCTTTAAAACTCAATTTTAAGATTTACAAAGAATTTCAAATATGGTTGATAAATGTTGAGGAAAATCGTACTGATTTAAAAATTCATGAGATCTTGTTATATGTGAAAATTTAAGATAAAAGCGTAATTTTACGAAAGTTGAAATTTTTTTACTGAGACAGGTTTTCAGCAACTAGATGACATATTTTGGTATATAAAACAAATATTGTTAAATTTAATTAACAATATTAAATGTTGAATTAGGAAAAATCGTAGCTTAAGAGTTCTAGATTCGTAATGTGAAAATTTAAGAAAAGCGGAATTTTAGTATTTTATAAGAATTTTTTATTAAAAAGGTTTTCAACAACTAATGAAATATTTGGATATAACAACAAAATAAGTTGAAAGTTCATCTAAAACGTCAATTTAGCCCCTAAAATCAGGACTAATAAATTCTCTTCATTTCTGCTTTTTGGACGATTGCATTTCAATGAAAGCTGTCTTTTTGCTCAATGCTGAAATCCCGTTTAAGAAACGTCAATTTTTAAGAATCTACCTAATTAATATTTCAATGTTGAAATTTAGGAATAAACGTACTTTTAAGAGTTCTAATTTGGTAATGTGAAAATTTAAGGCAAAGGCGTAATTTAAGAGTAAAATTTTTATTACAACTGGTTTTTCCACAGCTAATGAAATACATTTGTATGATAGAAAACAAATGATGTGATAATTTATTAAAATACGGTCACTTTAGCAGACACCTAAAACTATTATACGATTCGCTTTTCTGCTTTTTGAAAATTGCGATTTCGAATGAAACCACTTATTTTTCAAATTGCTTGAAATACCGTTAAAACTCAATTTTAAGAATTACCAAAATACAATTCAAATGTTGAAATGTTAGGACAAAATCGTACTCTTTAAAGGTTCTAAGATTTGTAATGTGAAAATTTAAGGGAAAGCGTTTTTTCTTAGAAGTTAAGAATTTTTAATTAAAACAGTTTATTCACACTAAGTGAAAATATTTGGTATCATAAAGACAAAATATTGAGAATTTTATAAAAAACGTCATGTAACACACCTAAAACGACATTAGATAAGATTTCCTTTCTGCTTTTTGAAGTTGCATTTCAATGAACACATTATTTTTTCAATGCTGAAAATCCCGTTAAAAACTCAAATTTTAAGAATTAACAAGATAATGTTCAAATCGTTGAAGATTTTGAGGAAAAATCGTGACTTTTAAGAGTCCTAAATTTGTAATGTGAAAAATTTTAAGAAAAGCGTAATTTTAGAGAGTTAAAATCTTTTTCTATCTATTAACGTTTTGAATATAAATTCCCAATATTTGGTATCATAAAACAGTAATATTGAAATCTCATTAAAAAAACGTCAATTTAAGACACGCTGAAAACTAAAATAAAGTTCACCTTTTCTGCTTCTTTGAAAGAGCGATTTCAATGAAACCATTGTTTTTTCAAATTGCTGAATAAATACCGTTAAACAAACTCATATTTAAGAGTTTGACAAGATAATGTTCAAATGTTGAACATTCTTAGGAAAAATTCCGTACTGTTAAAGAGTTCTAAACTTTAGTTATGTGAAAATTAAGAAAGAAAGCGTAAATTTAGAAGTTATATATTTTTTAATTAGAAACAGGGTTTTTCACAAACTAATCGAATGAATTTGTGATATAAAAAGTCAAATATTGAATTTTCATTAAAAAAGCGTAATTTAAGACACCTAAAATCTATTAATAAATTCGCTTTTCTGCTTTTTAAAAATGCAATTAGTCAATGAAACACGAGTTATTGTTTCGAAATGCTGAAGACTCCCGTTAAAACTCTATTTTCAGAACTACGTAAATAATGTTCAGAATGTTTGAATTTTGGAAATAAATCGTGACTTTTAGAGAGTTCTAAATTTGTCTGGATAATTTAAGAAAAGCGTGATTTTAGAAGTTAAAAGTTTTTACCAATTAAAGGACAGGTGGTTTCATCCAACCAAGAAATATTTGTATATAAAATAACAAATGATGAATATCAGCGACCACCTTATTCTATTAAAAAACTTCAATTAAGACACCTGAAACTATTAATAAAATTAAAAAATAAACTGTTTTGAATTGCCATATTTCCATGAAATATATATATATTAGTGTTGTTTCTCCTGCCATGAACTTGACCTCATGCCGGATGTCCGGCCATCCGAAGCAGTCTTCGCGTCTATTATCCCAACTTGCAAATTACCTGTTAACAAGTTTATTTATAATAAAATGCCTTTTCAACATGAATGCATATGAACATACCAACTTAATTAGTTTGCAAGTATAACCATCAAATATCTTAAATTTAGGAGCTTTAAGAAACAACCTACCTTTCAGACCTTGCAAGAAAATTCTTATGCTCCTTTTCATTCTAGTTTTTTGTTTTTAATTGAGAGTATATTTAATCGTTTGCAATATCTGCAGCTCATAAAGAAATTGACTTTCCCCTGAAAAAGCGGATATGCTTCCCCACTTTTGCACCATATATTGTGAATCCTAAACTTTTAATAATTTAATATTTTTAGTTACTGTATATTAATTATGATTCTCTAACATCTCAATAATACATAAATAATTGTAATAAATGTGAGTTATAACCAAGAATCATTTGTTGAATAAATTAAAGAGCAAAAATTGCAACATGGAGTACGTGTGTGTTAATTCGCATCTGTGGAATACCAACTAACATTGTAACCTATTGCCTTGGTCTTAGACTGAGACATCTAGGGACATATGAAAATATCTAACACCTTTTTTAATAATTTCTGTTTTAATGGTTGGAGTTTATGACTATATTGAAATTTAATACTTCTGTAACAAGTCTCGATAATTAAGAATCTCCCCTATCTCCAATCTTCGATGTTCTCTGGCTTAAAATATATCTTACCAATGCTAGGGAATGGACTGAAAGATAATCCGACCATGGTTCCGCTTCTGTATCGGATTATTTGGGTCATTCAACTTCAATTTCAGCTCCGATTCCGACTACTTTGGATCATGCGATTCCTGTTTCATACTTTTTCTAAGTGTTAATCGTAGGTATAGCAGAAATAAATTTTTTAGAAGGATTACAATGCTGGCATAAGTAAGCAATAAGTAATTGCTCTTAATAGTTTAAATTAAAATTAGACACAAAGTTCAAATAAGGTAAGGCAATGGTAGTTACGTCCGAAGAAACAAGAGAAAGGAAAGAGGAAGAAACAAATTAAAAATCGTCATTTTCACTAAAGTGACCGAAAGATCGTGAAGGAAAAGAGGTCAGAGAAGATTATTGCAACTTTTATGAAGAATAAATATTTGGTATAGTAGAACTTGAAGTAGATTTTGCATGGTTAAACTAAGCAGAGCTTTAGTTGAAATGAAATGAATGCCTCCGTGCTAGGGAGAATCACCTAAGATGTGCATTTTCCACACTCCAAGTGTTCACTCAAGGGAGACAGCAAATTTCGACCGGTTAGCGGTATGGAAGTGCCAAAAGCGTTTTTCCTCCAAATGTTGTTCATGTTATAAATCTATTAATAGCAATGTTCTGCCAGATTCTGCTCAATTCCAACTCTCTCTCTACTTTTCTACTTTTTGTTTATGAATAAATTTTCATTTTGAATCGACCATTCTAAGCAGGAAATAATTGATGTTAATTACAAGTGGTGATTTCTGATCGGTTGCCCTATCTCCTCTGTTTGTGAAATCTTTCGCATAACTTTTACGTTATCTTTGAAATCAATAATTAAAAATCAAAAGTTCTTCGATTTTCATTTTATTAGGCCTTTTTTGAAAGAATTTTATTGCTGGTCTCACTAAACAAACTTCTAGGAAGAAAGGATTTTGAGACGCCTTAAATACTTTTCACACCAGTCTATCTATCTATCTATCTATCTATCTATCTATCTATCTATCTATCTATCTATCTATCTATCTATCTATCTATCTATCTATCTATCTATCTATCTATCTATCTATCTATCTATCTATCTATCTATCTATCTATCTATCTATCTCTGAATAGGACGTCGGCTAGTACACCTTGTCTATCGGATGGAGTCTGCGATTTTTTGTCTCAACCCCACTAAACCTGCTAATTTTTTATTTCTATTAAACTTTTGCTGTACAATTTACATGTTTCTCCGGAACTCTTTATCTTGATACCTACTTCCTTGTGGGGATTTCAAATAACTCATCTTTTTCCTTGCCAAAATTTTGATACGCCATTTAATCGTTCTGTTTATCCCATCTTGCACTACCGATACGATCTAGTGTACACTTCATTTGATTTAAAGGCCTTCAAATGATGTATTTAAATTTTAAAGGTATGGTGAATTTGATTTAAATTTTGCTCCTATATTCTGTTGAGCCTTAAATGTTCAGGCTACCACGACTCTCATAAAAAATTAACTTTATTTCACTACCAAGTTTTCATATTTGAAGCCAAAGCGATACTGAAATAGGTATCGAAGAAGTTCAGCTCAGAAATTATCATGGATGGTTTATATTTTTTTAAAGTTTATTGCGTATTCAGTTTTCCAAATTATATTTTGTAATGATATCTTTAATAATAATAATAATAATAATAATAATAATAATAATAATAATAATAATAATAATAATAATAATAATAATAATAATAATAATAATAATAATAATAATAATAATAATAATAATAATAATAATAAAATAATAATAATAATAATAATAATTATAATTATTAATTATAATTATAATTATAATTATAATAATAATAATAATAATAATAATAATAATAATAATAATAATAATAATAATAATAA